>JAIPMN010001066.1:5041-15940 GCA_020650975.1 Apostichopus californicus | reverse complement strand
AAATACAGGCCCAACGCCCACCCCCCCCCTCCCACCGCAACCTCACAGAATCCATGGTCAGGAATAAATAATCTAAATGGATGTTCACAGACAAGCCTCAGAAACTGTATATAAATTTTCTAATGAAATCCTGAAACCTAGCAACAACCACCACCCCCCCCCCCCATGGTTTAAAATGGGCACCGACTGATAGTTTGAGGAGTTTTGTTCAAAAGAAACGTTATGTATGTCTGTTGAGAGAGAGAACTAAATGCGGTTCATGGATTCAACTTTTCAGATATGGTCTATGAAACACGATACCTGGGTTCACGACCTGAAGGCTCACTTAAAGGAGATCTACACCATCAAATGGAGTCCATGCAACCCAAACACATCCCTGATGCTAGCCAGGTAAGAGAAATTTGTTCACTTTATGTAGACATAATGACAAGAGTTTTATAGGCTGGAAAACTGTAGGTCGTGAAGTTTGATCCTCGACACCGGAATTTTGTTGTCTACTACAGAAGGCTCAACCATTAAAGGAGAAGCAAGCACAGCCATCATCTTTAGCTTATGTTATAGACATCTTTATGATGATTAACTCCCCAACATAGAAAAGGAAAATCTCGCTCTAAACCAGCTGAAATATTTACTGTGCAAGGAGGAAGGAAATGTTGATTTTGTGTTTTGAGGCACTTTTATGAATTATTTCACCCACGGACCGGAATTTTGCTGTTCAAGTTAACACATGCGCAGTTTGTTCATTTTCCAATGCTTCGTCTATTTTCAGTCAAGACGTTAAGAATATATCTGTCTCACTCTGGAGGAAGCTGATCAAAGATAACATTGAAATCATGTAGTTGATGGTTAAAACTAGTCCACAGAGCAAAATCAAAGATACCATCATTTTACCTTTGACCTTTATAACAGCATTGCGATGTTGCCCTATCACATCCTATTTAGGCCTGAGTCTGGTACCTGAATCAAAAACGCACAAAATTGGTACCCTTTCTCCGTGGAAAAGATTGTGTAAAGTTGCTATGTGAGTGACACTGTGTGACACATGATATTACACTATTTCATTTATAGTACAACTCAGGCTGAGTTATCTCTCCCTGAATATCCATCCAACGGAGACATATTCTAAAAACCCCTCTGTGCCTTTTGGAAAACCATGCAGAACTGACAAATCTTTTATCTCTGACCCTCAAGCCATTAAGTTTTATAGCATTTACAGAATTATACTAAGGGTTTCATTGTCTTCACACTTTCATAGCTCTGCTGTCTCTACGTAAAATTTCCGCAAGTTATTCAACGCGCCGAGCCACCGTGCCCCGTGGAAATTACGCGTGCCCCGTCATTTTATGAATATGTAACCCCTTGTGAAACCCCCAACTGCCATATAAGCTCTTTTTATGGTCCAAGCAAGAAAATTCGCTACCCCTTTTCTTTCGTCTTGGAGGTAGTTGCGATCTTGAGGCTGTTCCTTGACGCCAAAAGTTTAATCACATGGAGACTGAGTGTCATATTCTTTATGACTTACAAGTTCATTAAACTATTTGTGCGTAGACCATCCAGTCAAAACCGAGAAGGTTGCATTTTATTTGATTTAATCTCAATAAGAAACTTTCCGTTAGTCAACCTTAATTGCCCTTTCCATTTAGTGTGTATATATGCAACCAAAACCAGAAAACTGGTGGGGAACTGTTTGTAATTAGCCTAAGTGAAGGCTTGCTTTTGTCCTGATTTTTATGATGATTATTATTATCATTATATTATTTATTTTTTGGAATTTTTTGGTGTGCTCAGCATTAGAAATTTTTTTGAAGTTTGTAGCAATTTGAGTTATAGAGATGCTTTGATATCCAAATTGAGTACTTAAAACATAAAAAACCAAAATTTGGTACATTGTCTTGAAAATTTTAAGAGAGAAGTTTTTCTGGCCTTATGATTTAAGGTATAAATCAGTTCTAACCGAATCATGTCACATGATAAAAGTGTTTTTTTTTTCCATTTATATATTTATTTATTTATTTATTCTGTTGTTGTTGTTTTGTGCTGCTTTCAAGTTTCCTAATTCCTAAAGTTATCTTAAATCTTGATCTCAGGTTTGATATATTTCATGTTGATAAAACTCTTTGCCATTCGACCTTACCATTGAGAAGGATTTCCTCAACCCAATTCCTTCCCTCAAAGCTGTGAAATCCACCAAATGTCAACATTCATCATTCAGATTCAGTGTTGAGTGTGGGTTGTGTTTTTTCTCTAACCGTAAGCTACGCAACACAAATTATTTTCTGTGCATACATTTGGTCTTTGACTTTCTGTGTAATGTTGAATAAATGAAAGGGGGAAAGTGGTAAATAAATGCAGATGATGTTCATCTCGTGTAATTTTACTTTTAAATTGTTGGCCTGTAAAAGTACATTAGGTATAAAACTAAAATAAGAATACACCTATTGTAATAAGCCAAAGGTGATAATGTAAGCTCCACCGATCCTAAATTTGCTGATGTATATAATCCATTTGTTTCATGAATTTCTAATTCACCTACATGAAGTTACAACAGGTTTTAACTCATTTACTGCACAGAACATATATGTTATATGTACATCAGTCGCCTGATGTGTAAAATCCAATTGCCTTAAATTGAAATGTACTATGTATATGAATATTCGTCACAAAAGTGATTCCCTTTTGTATAATTTTTTAAAAAATTTTTTTACCGTTCTCTTAATATCTACAGTAATCATATAATTTTTTCCTCTTTGAAGTCTCTAAGTCTTTGTTAGTTAATTTTTTATTTTGGTAATCTATCATGCCATACCCAAAACTTTTACCTAGTACTGAATTTCAAAGCAATACCATTTCCTTAAAGCAGACTATTGTTATGAGTTTACTGTGTATAATAGCACATCCAATAACTGGGAAACCATGCCCAATAGTTCTGGACCAAGATCAATTAGAAATAAACACCAACCCTGACAAAAGCAGCATTCAGGGTCTGGCTGAAGCTAACTAAAATTAAATGACATTGACAAAAAAACACTTTGGGTTAAGAAAAACAGGCAGATACAGTATGCAGTTTGGTATTTACTGTACATGAATATCATTGCCTGGTTTTTTAAAAATTTAACAATATATTAGTTGTGTGCTATATAGAAGCACAGTGTTTTCCTTGCACACCTGTGGCAATCATCAGCTTTTCTTTCAATGGTTCATATTTTTTTTCCTTTTTTCAAGTTTTACATGTTTCCCTATCAGAAGTTACTGTTGTAGTCTTATAGGTGAAACATGTCTTTATTCAGCTAAGCATTTCTCGTCGTGCACGCTGCTGTTCCGAACCTCTGAGAAATGTCTCCAGGCTGTCAATTCTGAAGCTTGTTCTTGGAAAGTTTTGCTTCAACTTCTCGCAGAATCTTTTTGAGGTGTTTTGATTCGATGAATGCTATTATTCTCCAAACAAGTGTAGTTTATTAGAATGAATAGTAACATTTGATGTCAAGTGGAGGTGTGACTAGTTACATTGGCACTACGGTACACACGTGAAATGAATCGTTCTCTTCCCGTTTTGACCTCAGTGCATCTTTCGATTCGACCGTGCGGCTCTGGGAAGTGGAGAGGGGGCTGTGCATACATACCTTAACACGACACCAAGAACCGGTGTACAGCGTTGCCTTTAGTCCTGATGGCAAATACTTGGCCAGTGGTTCCTTTGACAAATGTGTACATATTTGGTCAACTCAAGTAAGTGCTTGAAATATTTTCCCTTTTTCTGTCAGTTGTTTTGGGAGGGATTTTTTTTTTTTTGTGTGTATTAGACCATAGGACATGAAGCAATGCCTGGTTCAGGGTTTGTTTTCTGGTTTACAAAGAAACTGTTTGTCTATGGTATAGTAAGATCGGACATATATATATTTAATAAAGACAACAACTTTCATACCACATTCAGTAGTCTATGATTTACACCATACCAAATACAGGTAAAGAAACATTTTATGCTAATCTTGGTGGCATCTTCCATTGCTGAGTTTTTTGAAATTTACTCAAACATGTTATTGTCATATCTGGACAACATTATCAAACTGCCTCTTTTTTTTTTTAACTGTCACACAAGTAGGACCCTTTATCTCGTCTTAAACTCACCGCTTTATTTCGATGAAGTGGATGAATTAAATCTTTCGAGCGTAAAATAACATCCTGTCACACAACTGGAATTATTTCCACAGGTTATATAAATCGTTTCAAATGTAAAATAGAAGCAAGTGATGGTACTGTAGTCCCTGTACTGTATAACGTAAGTGATTCTTCTGCAGTGCACTCCGACGTCGCTTCCTGTGAAACTTGCAGTTTGCGGTTTGAGTGAAAAACACTGTAGTGTGAGGGGAATTGCACGCAATGGTTCGACATGTCTTGGTTCGACAAGACTTTTTTCATTCTGTATGCAAAACTCTGATATTTTGTTTATTTGTCAGTTCACAACTTAAATCATGCCTCACACCATTATTGATTCATTGATACACGACCAAACCCTGCTTGCAGCCCAGAGCATCTGACCATTTCATTAAATGCATTCTGAAAGCGTAGGCTATCTTTATAGTTTAGAAACTCTCGCCAGTTGATTCGCAATATTTAGTCGCAATCATGTAGATTAATGTTAATCATGCGTGAAAAAGTACTACCATGTTTCTCACTCCGTTCCCTGCAGTCGCGGAAAACCCTGGATTTCCGACCGACGGAATATTTTTATATCTCACTAATGGAATACATGCTATGAAGCTGCAAATTTGGATCAATGTTATTTGTGGCACAAGCTCAGTGCTACAGTTTTTATATTATTTATATATTTCAGACATAGAAAGATATATTTCGTGAGAAAGTTGACATTAAAATATTTTGATTCGTACAAATCCAATATGAAAGGAAGCAAACAATAAAGCTCTGTGACATTGTCGCACGACTTTCCATGGATTTTAGCCTTTGAGATTTGACATTTTTAAGTACTCTTATCAGTCCCGTTTTGAGTACATTTTATGCAGGAAATAATTATATAGTTGAGCACATGCAGGGAACTCAATCTCAAGTACTAAATACATATTCGTTTATATGGAAATAAATTTTAATTGTGACAAAGTTTAATTTTTATTTTGAAAATTTGACATTTTATTACATGCCCTATTCCTAAGAGAGGAGACATTAAAGTGGCCGTTGTTTAAAAGAAAAAGAAAAAAGTCCACCATAGTAAAAAGAGAAAAATCGTGAGCATATGAAGTTGGTCATACTGCTTGCCGACATGGAACTATATATATTAAAGAGGCCTCGATGTATTTTATTTGCATAACTCTCGGGGGATTTTCAAATTTTAAGTCCATCGTAGATTACTCCTGTTTTGCAAAGTAGGGAGAGGGAAGCTTTTGAGATTTATTTTAAATTGCGAATTCTAAATACAGACTCAATCTCATCACATAGTCAGGTGAAGGAGGAGGTGCACACGATTGGATGATACAAAAGGTGTCAAGAGCCATTTTTCATGAAGTTCAAATGAGAGGGCAGTTTGCTTGCTTTCTTTTACTTTTAAGGTAAAAATACCCGTCTTGTGTAGAGCGAGAGTTTGTGTCGTCCTCGCTGGGCGTTTGACCGACCCACTTCCATAACGCACCCGCCATACAGTAGGTAACAGGCGTGGGTCAACGTCTGATGAAGAGTACTTTGCCTACGACCGTGTTGCCAGTTTATTTAACAGGGAAAAATGAGCCCACTCTCCTCTCTCATGCAGAGTTTTGCGAATTGCAAATGTAATCAGTTTCGGGTTAAAGCGGTTTTAAGAACTCTTGTTTGAGAATCACCCTTAAGGCAGGATGCAGCCGGCTACATTGATTAAACAGTGATTGATGAGAAGATTACTACTCCATTGGTCCTCTCGTAGATGAGTCATCTAATAATGCGGGTGATGTCCGATCGAATGTTTTAATCAACATGTTAACATCTTCTTTGGTAATAAATTATGAGAGGGAAAAAATGCTGCACTTTTTTTTAAAGGAAAGCAAAATTCTGTATCTCTATTTTAAAATATTTTTAAATCTCAAATGAGCAAATAAATATGTTACGTTATCGATCATGTTTTTGTTAAACTCTTCTTACAGACTGGTAGTTTAGTTCATAGTTACAGGGGTACCGGGGGTATCTTTGAAGTTTGCTGGAACCACAGAGGGGATAAAGTGGGTGCCAGTGCATCAGATGGATCTGTAAGTATTGTTAATCTCAGCAGTCCTTTTAAATTAAAGACAAAAATGTTCAGATGTTAATGGAAATCATATTGTGACGTGAGTCAGTGGATTAGGGCAAGCTACGAGTGTGGTGAAGCTAGTCTATGGATTAGGGCAAGCTATGGGTATTAATGGTGAAGTTATTCCATGTATTAGTGCAAGCTATGAATGTGAATGTTGAAGTTAGTCTGTGGATTAGGGCAAGCTATGAGTGTGAATGCTGAAGTTAGTCAGTGGATTAGTGCAAGCTATGAATGTGAATGGTGATGTGAGTTAGTGGATTAGGGCAAGCTATGAAAGTGAATTGTGAAGTTAATCAGTGGATTAGGGCAAGCCATGGGTGTTAATGGTGAAGTTATTCCATGGATTAGTGCAAGCTATGAGTGTGAATAGTGAAGTGAGTCCATGGATTAGTGCAAGCTATGAATGTGAATGGTGAAGTGACTTAGTGGATTAGGGCAAGCTATGAGTGTGAATGGTGAAGTGAGTCCATAGTTAGGGGCAAGCTATGAGTGTGAATAGTGAATTGAGTCAGTGGATTAGTGCAAGCTATGAGTGTGAATGGTGAGTGAGACCATGGATTAGTGCAGCTATGGGCATTAATGGTGAAGTGAGTCCATGGATTAGTGCAAGCTATGAATGTGAATTGTGAAGTTAGTCGAGAATTGGGGAAACAAGAATTGCCAATGGAGCGGAGTTGTTGGTGTTGGAGGAGGAGGAAATAAAGAATAACCCATCAAGCAGGTTATGCCTTTTAGCCTTTAAGGGAAGTTTTAAGTGGTCATGCTCTTTATTTTGACCTTTCAATTTTCCAGGTTTGTGTCTTGGACCTCAGGAAATGACCACCAACAAACAACAGCACCGATACTGGCACCGAGTCTGACAACCTGGAACAAACTCTCAGTCTTTGTACGACCCAGTGAAGTCAGAGGATCCGTGCTGCCTGAATCCATTCACCCCTTCCCTACCGGTCTTCCCTAACCCTCCTCCCATAGGGTTCTGAGAACTTCAAAGGCTGCAAAGAAGAAAATGGGTGCTCGGGCCCCACTTTGCTTACATGTGCCATAGATGTTACCAAAGGTGCAAGAACCTGCAGTAGAAAAGGTCCACCATGTTCACTATGCTGAATAAGTTTCCATTTTAAAATGAGTAAGAAAAGATGACTGAATCTTGAAATTTGTTTGACGATATGCCTGTACTTGCAAAGCATTGACAAGGCTTGACTGATCTGTTGTCTGCAAATTACTCTTATAACGAACTGTTATCATGAATTAGAGGATAATTAATGTTCGTTAAGGGAATTAAAACAAGTGGAGAATCATCTGAAATCAATTGGTTCTAATCACATTGTGACTAGAAACATTTCAAAATGGCTGTATTTTCTTGAATAATAACATTCAAAGTGGACATTGACTTCGCAAGGGATGGTGTTTCTTTGGGTGGGGGGGGGGGAGGGGATTCGAGGGAACATTATTTTGGATAAAAAACTTTGGGAGTTGTATCTCACTGTTAGCATCTATCCAGACTAAGATAATCTAAAGACAGATTTAAGTTTGATTTGTTCTGATCAACAAGAGCCATCCTGATAGTGATATTTCTTAGCAAAAAATTGGAATCTTCAAAAATTAAAAATCTAAAGTGAAAGACACAGAGGTAAGTTTTAACGAGATATTTTTTGACGAGGATAATAATTGAACTGAATGGTTTTTGGAACAATGCCAGTAACAGAGAGTTTTTTTTATCTAGTTATAGTTGAGTGGTTTTTACTAGAAGAGTTCTCAAGCATCAGAGAACAAGGTTAACGATGTAACAACAACAAGATGACTCTGATTATTTTCAACTTGAACGCGAATAAAAATGAGGATCTTGACATGAGAATTTTTGAAGGCTTGTTGGGGATTTTTATAAGTAAACAGCAACAAGTGTTTGTTTATAATGCTGTGATGTCACTGGCTCTAATGTCATATATTATACAGACTGTTACGAGTGTACATGCCCAGTCCTAGGCCTGACCATAGGTGTGGGAGGGGGCATCATGGCTGCTGCAACCCCCCTGACCTAAGGTCATGGCTGCTACACCTCCCCTGACCTAGGGTCAGCCAGGGGAAAGTATGTGGGAGGAGTGGTTTGTTCTCATCAGAGAACAAGGTTAACGATGTAACAAAAACAAGATGACTCTGATTATTTTCAACTTGAACGCAGGTTAGCCTCAGTATCCACCAAAGTTTTTTTTAAACATATCACGCCTTTGTTAGGGTCAAACTGAATGTGAGAAAGATTAAATCTATTATCATCAAGTTGAAAATAAAAATGAGGATCTTGACATCAGAATTTTTGAAGGCTCGTGGGAGATCTTTATGAGTAAACAGCAACAAGTGTTTGTTTATAACGCTGTGATGTCACTCGCTCTAGTGTCATATATAATACAGACTGTTACGAGTGTACATGCCCAGTCCTAGGCCTGACTGTGGGAGGGGGAATCATGGCTGCTGCAACTCCCCTGACCTAGGGTCATGGCTGCTAGAACCCCCGTGACCTAAGGTCAGCCAGGGGAAAGTATGTGGGAGGAGTGGTTTGTTCTCATTTTCATTATATAATCTTAATGGAAAGTGAGGATTGCAAAAAGGTGTCCCACAGTGACATAGTTATCTGGGTGGGGGAGGGGGTGTTCTCTGACCTGTCTGTCTACACCTCTGCAGATTCCATGTCTTTGGAAAGAGGAATTCATAAGAAATTAGGGTCGTGGGTGCAAAGGGAGGAGGTGACTGATGTAGTGTGTGCTGTTCAGCTGATAGGACGAGAAGTGTGGCAAGAACAGAAACGGAATTTAACAAATGCTTCGTTTCAAATGGAATGTTATTTATCGTCTAAGGTTTTATGTCTCTAGTTGGTTTTTCTTTCTTTTCTTTGGGACGGGGATTCTTGTGACAGCTGGAGGGTGGGGGGGGGAGGGGGATCGTTGGGAAGGAAGGGGATGGGGAGGTTGGTTTGCATAAATCTAGAAATGGTTGGAAGAACCAATATTTATGTTTACTTTGTTAAGTTGGTCAGTAAGTTAAAAGTGGGGGTAGGGGGGGGTGGGAGATGGTGGTAGAGGAGGTTGAAATACCTTGTAAAGAAAACTCATAGTTGTTATTGTTATTGATTGATTAAGCTATTTTATTCCTTTTGGGGTCTGGGTTGAAGGGGGGGGGGAGATGGGGGTAAAGGAGGGTATAAATACCTCTGAAGCACTGTATTTACATGATTGCAATTTGAGTGGACTTGTTAGTAGTAGTCGCACCAGGTCTTTATAACGATTGGAATTGAAAATGCAACCAGCCGCTTTTATGCAGCCAAGTGTTGCAGCATTAGATTTTGTTTCTCTTGTGTGCATCAAAAATTACAAAAAATGAAAGGGGGCTATTGTACAAAATGTCATGTATTTTGTAAATCATAAACCTAATGAGGTTTTTTTTTTCTTCTTTTCTTTTTTATAATAAAAATTGGAACTGACAAAAGTTGACAAGACTTGCCTTTTCATTCTCTGATATGTTGGTGGAGGAGGGCTGAGTTGTCGTGGGGTGAGGTGAGGGCCTTTATAGGGGGGAGGCTACAGGGATTGTTTCATAAGATCTATCTTCCCCCACTTTTTGACAATACTGCAAAGGAAACCATACTCTGTGCCAGCCTGTGTAGAGTGGATCACTTTCTGGAAGTTTCTTACCAAGATTTTCAAACAGTTTGTCATTGTTATTGACAATTGTAGTTAGGTATGCTTAGGTATGATTAAGTTCCCTTCCACTCTGTCCCATCTACCTACCCCTTCCACTCCGCCCCACCTCCCTACCCTTTCCACCCCACCCTATCCCATCTCCCGACCTCTTCCTCTCCGTCCCATCTCCCTACCGCTTCCTCTCTGTCCCATCTCCACACCCCTTCCACTCCGCTCCACCCCATCTACCTACCCCTTCCACTCCACCCCATCTCCCCTGCCCTTTTCACCCACCCCATCTCCCTACCTCTCCGTCCCATTTCCCTACCTCTTCCTCTCCGTCCCATATCCCTACCCCTTCTCCGTCCCATCTCCCTATTCAGTCCTTTCCACCCCATCTCCCTATCCCTTCCACTCCACCCCATCTCCAAACCCCTTCCACTCCACCCCATCTCCCTACCCTTCCACTCCACCCCATCTCCCTACCCCTTCCACTCCACCCCATCTCCCTAGCCCTTCCTCTCCGTCCCACCTGAAAACCCTTCAAACATTCATGACTGTAATAGTAAACGCCTGGATGAACCGTAACTATGTAAGTAGATCCACATTAATGAATACAAAGACCCGAGAGTTCTTCGAAGATTAAAGGTCATTTGAGGTCATCAGTATCTTTCGGCTCTAGCATCTCACATGCTATAGTTCTAATGATATATATGTAAAGCTGTAGGCGATTACATAGACCCAACTATGTTGACCTATAGGATAATGTAATTCATCCGTACTGAACCACCGTCGGCTTTTGATGAGATCATAGCCTCATACTGTAATCACTGAAACGGATAAACAAACTATTCCAGACATATGCTAGCTTCCTGTAAAATATTGATCAAAAGCTGTGATCGAACCACGAAACGTGAGATGCAAAACGCAACATTATTTCACCCTCTGCCAGAGCATAAT
>JAIPMN010001065.1:14449-47343 GCA_020650975.1 Apostichopus californicus | reverse complement strand
CTTAACAATTTTGGAATCACGGCGCGATGCCATGATACCGAAGGTGGCTAGGCCACAGAGGAGTAACAAAAAACAAACTAAAGACAGGTTGGTTAAACTACAAACGATATACGATAAGGATATACGAACTGGCGCACACACGAACACAAGCTACCACACCCGCCTGGCGGGAAGTATAGCACAGTACAGTACAGTGATAAAAAGTTGTATCAGATGGAGAGCGAGAGCGAAACACGTCTGTACTCCACGAAAGCCAACTACCAGGAGGAAAGTTGTCATCTTGAAGAGCTCACTGCAGGTAATATTATAATTGGAATTTTTACCATACAGAGTTCGAGGCGAATTGCCAGTTGCGCTTGTCTCTTTCAAGCCCTGGTGGTTTCTCCACTCAAATCTTCTGCTGAAGGAATGCAGTTTTAACCTTGAATTGGCTGTGAAGATGAAGCCTCTTCTTGATCAACCCAGCAGTAAAGAGGGACCAGGAATCTCTACACTGGCGGAGCAGAATGCCAAGGATGTCTCTGTCATATCTTGAATATGGTATGAGACCTCCCAACCCACTTCTCTCTCTCTCTCTTCTTCCAGTTTCACTCCGGGTTTGTCCCCGCGTACGGGGGTTGCCGGAATCACCACAGTCTGGCAGCAATCGCCCTCACACCGTCTCGCCCTCTCCCACGATCTCGGGCATCCTCCCTCCTCAAACCAACCTTCCGAAGCTCCCCCTCCACCTGCCTCTTCCATGTCTGCTTCGGCCGTCCACGCAGGACTTTTGTTGTTATACTTTTATTACCACCACCGAGTCGCATGGCACAGTTGGTAGAGCGTTGGCTTAATTGTCATCCGGTATATCGGGGGTTCCACTCCCGGTGGGGTCATACCAAAGAATTTAAAAATGGTACCTGCTGCCTTTCTGCTGGGCGCTCAACATCATAATGAAAATAATAATAATGATGCGCTTTATATATGCGCACATATCCATATATATAACGCCTGGGGAGGCACTGGCCAAATGGTTAGAGCATTTCACTACGGTGCAGAAGGTCTGCGGTTCGGGTCCAGCTTGGATCGTAGTCTGGAAAACTCTCCCTGTTCATCCAGCAGTGAATGGGTACCTTGTACTATTGCAAGATTCAGGTCGGAAACCTTGCCCAATTTTGCCGTACTGTAGGTACGATACCTCTGTCGGTCAAGTGAAATCATTAAAAAATGAGCGATTTCCATTTCACGAATGCTATGTTTTTTCCTCAACAGATGATGTACGGTCTACCTTTTTCCAGTCCATAGATGTCCATCTCGATGGCGACGTCAACGAAAGCAACACACATGTTGAAGCAGGTGATTCTCCAACAATTTATTTGACAGTCACTTTTACAACAAGCATAAAAGGTCATGAGGTGGTAACATAGTGCAGTGATTTGGAGTGTTACACTGCCGTGTCAGAGGTCCTGGGATCAAATCCCCCAGAATCATACCTTGCCTTCCAAAAGCTGGGGATGTTATTGGTCTCCTAATTTCTGGTTTTGTCAGAAGCTGTAACACAATCTCAGATGTCTTCGGAGTGATCATATGAGCACCAGTTAAGAAGAGTATGAGAAAGTTGTCACGTGTTCATCCACAATCAATATCATTCATGAAGTATCATAGTTTAATCACTTCGAAATCTATCTTTCTCTACCAACAGATGGAACTGCTGGTCTTTCTGCAGTGGATCTTTCGGCTGAAGTACTGGATACCTGTCTCTCTATGAACCAGCTGATTGATTCTGTGTTATCTGAAGCTAGTGATGGTGTGGAAGGCAAGTTTATGCTCTTGATGGTTTAGGACCATTGCACCATGGTCCAGTATCCATACTCAATGGTTGCCTGCCACCTGCCCCCACCCTCCCATTTCTCCCCAGGAACACGTGTGGAAAATATGATGTAAATGAGACAATTTATTTTGATAGATTATGACATTTCCTTCTCATTAGTTTGTTACCTTGTGTGGGTTGGGATTTCCTGCTGAGGTCTTGATATTCTTCCCCATACCTGATACCTGCATTGACAGGTGTGGATCCATGGAGGGATTTCCTTACCCGAACCCCTCTTTTCAACCCCTGAAATATTACAGATCTTATTTACACAAATCCAAAATTCCAGCCAGCCCCCTTCTTTAGCCCATCTGTGTTCAAAATGTCTGCAGAGTCTCTAAATTGCCTTGTTGGCCCTCTGGAACATAGTGTGACATTCAGTGTTGGTATGAACTGAGGAATGGCCAAACTTTGTTTACCATAGATATACACTGAACTTAATTTCTTCCTGTTTCAGGAAATGGTCATGGGCCGAACCAAGAACAGACAGATGTTAACAACAATGGTCCCAGTACAGAGGAGAAGGAAGATGACATGCAAGGTATAATTTACTTCAAGGGTTACTTCAACATAACTGGTTTTAGAATATTCAAAATTTGTAACAGCTATGACTTAGTTTCTCTTTTCACGAATGAGGTCATCTCTTGACAAGGAGCCCACAATGACACATGTTGGAGAGACAAACATGGCCCATGAGGGTGTCTCCCTCATCGCTCTGTATCAGTCGCCAGGAGCGTCACTTCATACTTGAGGAGGGGTGCATGTTCTGTGTGGTATATCAGTTAGAGAACAGATGGAATTAATTCATTTAATCATATTTCACTTTCTTTTTTTCAGTTGGAGATTATGTGGCTGTAATCTTCGATGACAAGTGGTATCCTGGAGAAGTGACCGAGATGAAGGGAAGTAACATAAATGTGAATTTCATGGAATCAAAAGGAGACAACAAGTTTGTATGGCCTTCGAAGATGGAGAACATCTCAATGGGAAAGCATGGCATCTTCTCAAAGCTCTCAAGTCCTCCAGCTCCGGTTTCCTCCAGGTATCTTGGGTTCGAGCCACATCTCTATAAGACAATAACTGAGAGAGTAACAGCTTACCTGTCAGACAATGGATAAAACAGTCACATGTATATTAGTCAGGACAAAGCAGCACTTTATTGGACTGTATGTAACATTGAATTGAATTGAACATTATACCTAAGAATTTCAACATTGTAAGTGCATTCAGACCTACTGAAAAATGTCTCACATCAGTTCATTCTCCAGAAGAAGGATCACTACTTGTTCATTTAGGATTTCCAAAATGAAAAATTGTTCATTTTCACATACATTTAGGGAGTGGATTAACAGACAATCACCCACTTCATCTCATAGCACAGGATTTATACTTTGTGTCCGTCAAACTAACGCACGACAGTAGGGTGTCCGTCAAACTAACGCACGCAAGATTTTTTCAGTTTCCTCCTAAGTATGCATATATTGTACTTGAAACTCATAAAGAGGTTCCAAATATGTTCTTACAGTTTGTATCTAGCAATTTCTTTGGAAACCTATACAATTGACACCTTCACTGGTGATCTTAAGCAAATGGGAAAGTAACGTAAAATGTTTACTTACCAGAGTGGAGATAAATAATGGACCATAATACCCAGTCCTTCTATTTTGACCACAAAATAGCTGCTCATAGTGTCATATACCACTCAATATGTACCTATTTAATAGCTACCTCCTTGTTATTTTGCATATTTCCCAAGATATTTGAACATTTTAATGTTTGTTTTGTCCGTCAAAACTAACGCACGACACACTGCTATGTTCATACTTTAGGGGCTTCCACACAATCAGTGTGTACAAAGTTATCTTTGCTCACCTATGTTAGGATAAGTAGTAATGTGGTCCTTCTTGTGGAATAGGTTTTCCAAATAAATATGATTGTTTGAAAATTGACATGGTTGTTACACTTTTCTAACGCCTTAGTGTATTTTGAGCCATATACCGTACCGGTTTTAAAGTTGTATTTATCCTGTTGAAGTCTGCCATTTTTAATCAATGGATGATGTCCTAGAGCCACTTAGCCAGTGGAAATATATTTACATTCCATCTGTTTTTCTTGCCTTGATTTCAATTCAAGGTGAATTTGAAAAGTTTTGTCAGTGAAGACAATGTCATAGTTAGGTCGATTTGAAAACTTACAAAATTTTAAGAAACAGTGTCGGCAGTTTGTGAAAAAATGTATCAAGGAAAATGAACAATGCAGTAAAATATTAAAGGACAAAACTTGAACTGTATGAGCACAATTTAGGGGACTGATGATGTCATAGTCAGATTAGCTGTAGCCTTACTGATATTATCTACAGTAGTATCTGGTATTAGAGTGTAGCGAAATGCTAGATCCGAAATAGAAAAAATTGCTTCACTAGTTTCATAGAGGTGCAGATGTTTTTGCACACAAAACGATACCATTTTCTGTACGTTATGAAAAACCAGGGAGTTGTTATGGAACAAATCAACCAAAACTTACAAGATTGCTATGCAAAATACCTGCATGGGTGACCATGAAATGGTAGTTAAATTCCAGCCTGTTTCCAAGGTCATGTACAGCTTGGAAACTTGGCTAGATAGCTAGATCTAAGCCACAGTACATTGTATAGTGCAGTTTCATCAAAAGGTCAGGCCTGTATTGTTTGTTTCATTACAAAAAAACAACACCACTTACAAGAAGAACAAAAATTGGATCACACTTAGATAATCTACAGTAAACTACAGTAGTTTACTATCCATAGTTGTTTTGTTCTTTGCAATATATCCTATCAACCTCTCTGCCCTGATTTTATCAAGGTAGCTGCCTGCTATCATATTTACGAATTGATAGGAGCCCTCCAGCACATTCCAACATATCAGTCCTTTCTATAGCAGCAACCTTGATATTTTATTCATCTCTGTGGGCCCTGATTGATACCTTGATCTACAAACAGAGGAGGTTTTCAATAACATCTCCTTCTTCATCTACATACAGCTGAACCCTGGATGGCATTTTGCCTTGATTATAGTACTTTACACTCCTGTCCATTACATAACATACCCTCTGGGCATAGTAAACCTGTCATTCTGGGTAGTTATCATGGAGAGTTATCCTCAGCTAAGGTCATTGTAAAGCTGTTTGTAAAGCTGCATAGGGGGGGGAGGAGGAGGAAACTGAAGCTTTCCAGAGAGTACTGCATGTGAAATGGACAGAGAACCAAAGAAAGTGAGAGAGAGAGGTTAGGGTTGGATTGCATGATACAGTATATATATGGAATGATAATTGTAGCCTGTAGTATAGGAAATAGGTTGGTAGTTACAGAGTGGCCAAGTATTGCCCCCCAACCCCACCCTACCCCACCGCAAAATAATAGTTATAATAATTTCGACTTCGGTCAGCTTGCGGCTTTGATAAGCCAATGAGGCTTCTTCGCAAGTTCCTGCTTGCAGGAGGATCTAAAATACATACAATAATAATTATTATAATCGATGAGGCCAAACTATAAAATCCTGAAATAATTGAGTGTTCGTATGTTGTGTGGCAATATTGAATGCTATGAATTTTATCTCTTACTATGTTACTATGTTTCACGTAAAAGTGCTATATCTTTGCAGTAGTATAGCAAGTTTATGTGATACTGGATGAATGATTTCCTGTACATAGGGTTACATTAAATTGTCTTATAGTCATTTAAAGTCAAAGATAGCTATTACAGCACTTTCAAATATATTTGTTTGGTTTTAATTGTGAATTTTTTTTCTGTGTTATTCTCATGCAAGTTAACCAATCAACACATTCATGATTAAAAGTGAATACATGTATTACATGATTTATATAAACTTTTAATAAATTGAATTTTAATTGGATTGTGTGGGCATGGAAAATAAAATTTCAAATTCATGTCAAATTACTGTATTCACTTTCATGAAGATATAAAGTATTTACTTTGAGAGGTATTGATTAAATTTCAGACTGAGAAATGTTAACGTTACATGATAACACTATAAGAAAAACACAAGTATCAAGTTTGTAACATGTGAGGGTATATCACAAAGCTGTTTGGATTGAAGGAGAAGTAAGTCCTGGGGTTTGAAGTATCTCAGTGGATTCGCTTTATACATCGCTTTTGAAGCGCCCTCGTTGTTGAAAGGTAACTATATGGACGCTTACGTACATAGTGTGCAGGGAAAAAAATAATCGAATAGTCCTGAAAATTCTGGGAAAGGTTTCTCTGACTGGACATTTCACAGATAGTATAACAATATGATTCAGCAAAATGTGAATATTGCCAAACCCCAGGGGTTTTATTCTCCTTTAAAAACATTTATAGGTTAACTACATTACTCTGATATGTATAGCCTTATACTGTATGTCACTCAATGATTTTTTACTGTATGCTGTATAGATAGACTGTATACTGTTCATTATACCAAAACAATTCTAGGTTTCAAGTAACCCTATTTAATTTCCTCATCTTCTCTGCTACCAAATATGTTATTTATTTATTTTTTATAGATTACTGAACAGTCTTTCAGTATTCCTTCAGCATCGATCCATACATAACAGATCAGTTTACAGTCTTTTGTACTGATTTATGGGTACTTTTCAGGCTGTCTAATAAACTGCCTTTATTGCATCATGCTTTATAAAATGTCTTTTAATAGTGTTATTAAAAATAATGAAGCAGTTGTCTTCAATATTTTAGTTTTCTGTTTTTGTATTTTTTTTTTTTGTGTGAGTGATTAAACCTGAATGTGTTTCAGTACTAAACTACCATCATAATATAATTATAAAACTAATAATTATAATAATGTAATTATTACTGCTGGTTGGTGTACTGATTATTTTAATTATTTTCTTTAAGGAACAAATTATGTTTAAAAACAAAAGAACTATTATATGCATTGCTCTTTTGTGTGGGAGATACAGTAATATAAAAAGTGGGAAGGGGGGGGGGTGGTTCTGGATGACAAAATTTATGTAATGAAATGAAAAGCAATCATGATCATTTTAACCTTCTTGTTAAGTTTCATTCAGTGAAATTTGAGCAATACTGAAGTATCTTAGTCTGAGCATTTTGCTATCTAATTATTGAGTGTTAATACCATGTTTGTAAGTTCAAGTTGACAATTTTAAGAAGGAACTTGGAAGAAGTTTATACTCTTAACGGAAATATGTGGTACATGTACACTTAATGATGATGATGCTGTAAGACAGACTTGTTGTATGGGTACACTATGGAGTACAAGTCCAATTGACCTTGGTTTATATGAGTACACAAGGCTCTCAGCAGGAGTACTGTACATGACACATCATTTTGCATTAGTTCTCTTTTACCGACCTCGAGTAGGAGTACAAAAAGTACAAATTCACAGGGTCGATTGCTACAGGAGGCAACTAAATTATGCTAGAATTTACAATTATTGAGCCACTAAAAGCCAGCTGGAAAGTTAAGGTAAATCTACTGACATGTCTATAGAAAGTATGTATTGTAATTTCAGCAGCTAAAAGCAGTAGCCTTATTGGTGTCTTGGTTATATCAGGGAGCTGCTACTCTAACACAGCTCCCTGGTTATATTGCCACCATAGTGTGTAAATTTATATATGAACTTTGTTTACCCCCTTACTGTATAAGACATGTTAAATGGCATCCAGGCCTATTTTTGGATTTCAAGGTCCTCCATGTGCTATTGTGTACAGTATCTATAGTGTGTAATACCTATATAAATGGTAATGGGACTGATTGGTGTTGACAAAATATAAGACCCTGGGACATCGGTCTCTGGCTCAGCAGTTGGTTTCATGCCAAGACGGAACTTGGTAGATATATATAGTGTCCTTTGTATCTTTTGTTTTTCTATGTTTTTATGTGAAAAATAGGCCTATTTTTAGCGTTTCCTCTTTTCAACGATGTCATGTCCTGGGAATTAAATATCAATTTTACTGTTATCAGATTGCATATTGGTTGCTGCTGTACATAAATCTACTTTGGCTGATGGATCTTCAGCATTTATGGCAGAGGGCGCCGTCATATCGGTCGTAACAGTGCCATAGATATGGCTCTGGGTCGTAATGCTCATGATGTATACTGTTTACAGATCTCCAAAGATTTTGTATCTTTGTATTGTAACTCAATCGATGCTGTAATTGACATTTTTTTGTCATTACATAATGGCCTGTTTATTGCATTCTTAATCCTTGGGTGAAGGGCTTCTGAAGAAAGCAAAAAAAAAACATGTTTCCACTCTTGTTCGAGTTGATTATTTTGACTATATTAATGCACTGCTAGCCACTAGCCAGGCTGTGGTAAACTGGTTACGTACCGTAATGTGGTTTGTTTCCCATCAGATAAGACTTGTGCAAGTACTAGAATGTACAAACTCGCCTTTATGTATCTGCTATTATAGGCAGCATTGCGATCTATTCAAAATTTCAAGTTTTAATGGAAGCTCCATGCCATGGAATAATAACATCTGCAAAGTTAGCTAGTCCTGAATTAACCTCAACATCCTACTAACGAAGTGGTGGGTATGATCGATGGTATATATGTAGACTGTTTAGTTGATAAGACCTGTGCAAAAGACCTGTATATAAATTTCTATTCCTCCTATATGGAGCTTGTAATCTGGTGATTTGCAACTTTGTGAGTTCATAGGTCCCATTGTTTACGTTATCCTGGCCCCTATCTTTTCTGTCTACTACATCAGTTTTTATAATGCCAAAAGGCCATCTGGAGGTGAGAGAGAAATCTCTGGAAGGAGTTAACGGTACAAAGTACTTTTGCTAGAAGCAGGAAAAAAAGAACATGTACTAGGGTTGGGCGATATATCGAAAATTATTATTATCGCGATAATTTTTTTTCAAGACGATATTTTTTGAGGATTGAACAAATGACGATAATTTCTTGTGAAAGAAATTTGAAATAAATGTGGAAAAAAATGCGATTATCCTTTCTCCGTTTTATGTGTAAATGTAATTCTAGCATTCATTAGTTAAGAAAGTTGAAAAGAAATAAAGTTTATCAACTTCATTTACTGACTTTTGAACTTCGTAAGAAACCCGTCCTTTACAACATTGACTGTATAGAGAACAAAACTCTGAAAATCAGCAGAGAAATTACCAATTGTGTACGAAAAGTAAGTTGGTACACCTTTCAAATTTTACGAAAGATCGAGCAAAATACTTTCGAAAAATTCACGCGAAACTGGCATATCGTGCTAAATGCAACTAATGTCATGTAAACAAGGTTCTAGTACACCCATTTATGAATAAACCATAAGACCACATCTGGTGTTAAGCAGGGGGAAAGAAAGTATTTTCTAGAATTTCCAAAAAATGGAAAAATTAATATCCTCCCATAGTAAAGTGTATAGTAAATAGCCTAACCACTTCGTCGGTTACGGATCTCACGTAACAACAAAAACCCAACAAATTGTATTTTGCGAAGTTGACGTTTTCTACAAGGACATGGAAACAATATTTAGCATTTAGTTAATCATGCCAAGTGGCCTGAAACATTGGATTACAAGGTTTACTTTCATAAAGATGGCCATACTGTAGCTATTGGGGCCTTGATATCGTGCTATGTCTGTATGGTATAGACTGTGCCTCGTGTATTATGGGGAATAGATTGTTTTGTTCATGCGGAGGAGTCGGTTGGCTTGAGGTGTGTTTTACTTACGGGGATATTTACCTACTTTTCTTGAACGTCTAAGATAATATTTCGCATAACTTTACCGATCCTATACTGACTGACCTAATTAATTCTAGAGTGAAGCCAAAATAGTTTACTCCATGAAAAGTTTTTGGGAAACGTGCCAAAAATGTTAACAAACAGGTGTTAGATAGGGGGGTTGTTTGGCAAGGTACCTGGAAGCACATGTAGCCTACCGTGATATTTAAGTAGGGTTAAACACTGCAGTTGTAAACTGATGTACGTATAGTGCACGCTGTTCATTGTTAGGCAGTCTAGAAACGGGGCTTTGCCGAACGTAGTTTGTTTCATAATATCGACAGTTTTGTAAGTTAAACTTTTTAAAGATTGTAAGACAAATTAAATCTCTTTTCATTTTATCACATAATATAGCTACTCTAACTTGTCTTTTAAAAATTTTTATCAGTTTGGTGACAATTTAAATTCAAAAAGTTGTCAGTACTTTGAATCCTCAACTGCGAATTTTATCGCCAGACACGCAAAAATACTAAATTTTTCCGGGGGCCTTTGCCCCTGGACCCCACAAGGGGTTCCACCCCTTGACCCCACCGGGGCCCTAAGGCGGGCCCCTGGACCCCACGCCATTATGCTCGCACGCAACGCGTGCTAGGTGTGTTCGCTGCGCGAAAACACCGGTGGGAAACCGGCAGTTGTTTTAAGTGTGTTCGCGAACACACTATAAACCACAAGGAAAAATTATCGTAATTATCGAAATATCGCGATAATTTTTGAACTATTTATCGTGACGTTAAAAAACAAATATCGCCCAACCCTAACATGTACCATTTAAAGCATTGCCTGTCTATAGTCCCTTTGGAGGTGTGGCAGTTCTCGGTCCATCTTATTGGTTGAGATGACTTCCTTTTGACTACAACTTTATCATGTTTCATCATGTTTTATATTGTTGGTGGTGGTGGTGGGCCTATATACTGTACCATAGTTTTGATACTCTGATGTTGTAGACACGTTATAATCAGCAATTACAAAGTTAAGCTCCTAGGTTTCCAGTGCTGGTGTAGTGTGTATACATCCAACTCCTATTGAAAGTATAAGAGTAGAATTGATTTGATTCATGGATCTATATTTAGCAGACTTAACATTTACATATTATCAACATATTTACATATCATCACACCCCCCCCCCCCCAATTGAATGCAAATTGAAACTTAAAATTGAAGGTTTCAAGAGACTCTTTCCAAGGGTTTACTTTCACTGAAATCAGTTTGTGTGATGACTAGCCACAGTAGAGGTGTGATTTGTAGTGCTCACTTCACTACCATCAAGCCAGGAATCACGCACCGGATAAAACTGAACAACCTGCAGTGTCGACTGTGAGAGCTTTACTTAAAAATGTTATTGCAGAATAGGCTACGTCCAAGTATGTTGCCAGTCCTTCAAAGCATGCACACACAGCTCGGTGTAAATCTTGGGGGTAAATCTCGGGGTAACCATGTCTTCTACTGCACACAACAGTTACTACAGGCTTATGGGATACACCCAATAAGATTTACTCATAAAGGCAGTCATAATACAGAGCCTACTGTACGTAAGGTACAGAAATCATGTGGATTATGTGATTGACCATTCTTAACCGACTTAATATCATTTGTTTATGTTGTTTGTCTAAATTGGCAGCATAATGCAAACTGTGCCTTATTCTCCATACTGACAAACAGCGAAATCCACTGGCGTTGAGCCATTTAAACAGCTTAATTTCGTTGCTGGCTGTTCTTATGCCCGCTGACTAAACATTTTAAAAGGGTACAACAAAAACTTAGAAATATTTTGGGGAATGTTAGGAACAGATATAGACTTGACAAGATATTGCTGAGAAACAAAGGCAAATTTTAAGGGGTGGCGAAAGCAGGGGAGGGGGAGGGGGAAGCATTGGGACCCCACATCACAAATTGGACTACCTTTTCTTCTCATTTCCTGCTAAAGCCTTGGGTGAACAATACTGCAAAGGATGTCATTTCTATGATAAAAATACCCAAAGGGTGACAGTAGTAGTAGATTGCATTTTGTTTCACCGACTTTGTCTCCTGAAAGACCCTAATAGACTAGATATATTGATAACCATTTAAAGTTATCGAGAAGGGGTGAGGATGTTTGAGTGAAGTCTGTGTAATAACGTGGTTTGTCTGTCCGTCTATTTTAAATGGATTACAAGCTGATAAAATCTAGCTGTCATTGGCAGGTGCCTGGTAGGTGAACTAATATAACCATATATGTTTGGATTCCCTCGAATAATTACTTACTGTAATTGAAAATCGGAAAATTTTCAAATATTGTTGACATTGCGTATAAAGCTAGCACAGTGCTAACTTAGTAATTTTATTACTCAAACATATATATTATACAAAGAAAAAAGAAGAAAGCATGAATTACTGTTGGAGGGTTAGAAGGTGTGGTCACCAAAGTATTCATTCATGTGGAAAGTACCTTCATTGGTCAAGGTGTTGTGTATAAAAAATGAGCTTCTCAGAGGTGGATCATTTACCCTGAATACTAGAGTAAGTGTTAATTGCTCAAAATGCCTGTCACCTTCAACTAATTTATAGACTTTGTTGCACAGGTAGTTCTGTGAATTATTCTGATCAATGCAAAATAATTTCATTGATAATACCGACCTATATATAAATATTTGACAGAATAAATTCCATTGTTTTGTTGAATATTAAACGCCTAAGCGAAAGCTCTGTGCAAGTGACCAGTTGTGTAGTAACCGTTATTCCAGAGATTATTTTGAAGAACACACTTATAAATAGCTGTACGGTTGCTTCAAGGTTACTAATGCCTCGCTTTATCGTTAATTGATTTTATTTAGGATCTGAGCTCGTTTGCGATGCCCTTCATGGAGACAGAGGAACCGGATGGTAACGGAGGGGGTAAGGCGTCCGGTTCGCAAAACAGTAGTGGTTCAGGCTCACCACAGGGAAGTACCTGGAATGTTGACGCCTCCAAAAGGTATTCCTCGCCGGGAAACCAGCTAAGGAATTCGGTACGTTTTTTTGTGACGTTGTTCAATTTCTCAAAAATTATCATTATTGCTTGGTTCAATCAAACTGGTGGATGTAGCTGAAATTTTAATTTCTCTGAAATTTCATAAACACATACACATACATTATATTATCAATGTCTTACCTGTCTACCCGGTTCAATTGCACTTTATAGTATGAATTAAACCTAATCCCCCAAATATATTGGCCTCCTTCATCAGTTTTGGGGGTCATCCTGTCATGTAATAGGCTATTAGAATCTGTTGTACATGTATGTGTGCACCCACTGCATTGTTCATTTACACAAGGAATGGCAAATTCTTGAAAAATTAATTATTGACAATTTCATTAAATATCGACACCATTAATCAATTTCTCATTTTGGTAAGAATGATTTGTACAGTATAAATTCAGAAAATAACAGGTATGGGAGAGATGCCATAAATTTAACACAGCAATTCGCTCCTTTAGCGTAAATAGGTTGTCTACAGTATGTCTGTTCAAAAAGGGGGGAGTATTGTTTCCATGAACGTATCATGTACACTGGCACAGTAGCCTCTGACTTAAATGTCAAATAATAACACTCTTGTAAATCATGAAGTGGTTCATTTGTCTCCTCTTCTCACTGTTGAGTGTAAATTTTGCTCGTGTATCTCATTAATGTGTCTTTCATATCACTGTATGAAAAATGATGCCCCAAAAATTGAAGTATTTTTAAAAAAAATATCTTGGTCCATTTGATGCAGTGATTGCCATTTTATAATCAATTACAAAAAAAGGAAAAGGAAGAGGAAACACAAAAGAAGGAATGTGGATTTGTTTACTCAGTAAGAATTGCTAAGGGAATGAATACTGATTACCCCCTGTATTGCTATTGTTATCTTAGACAGTTGTTCAGTAATATTTATATTCCCCCACCCACCTCCCCCTCCCCCCCAAAAAAAAAATTTTTTTTTTTAGCAGAACAAAACAACTTCATATACTACAAATAACACTTGCTTGGTACAATGGCATGCATACCAGTTTGAAGTTTGTTTCATAATAGTTTGCAAGAAACATTAAAGTTTGGTAAAAGGAAAGACTGTTTGGTGCTATAAGGGGCAAGTATTTAAAGCTACCAGTCTGTTTAAGCTTTACAAGTCCTAATTGCCTAGATATTGCCAGTAGTGGATTTGTTTACTCAGTAAGAATTGCTAAGGGAATGAATACTGATTACCCCCTGTATTGCTATTGTTATCTTAGACAGTTGTTCAGTAATATTTATATTCCCCCACCCACCTCCCCCTCCCCCCCCCCCCAAAAAAAAAATTAATTTTTTTTTTAGCAGAACAAAACAACTTCATATACTACAAATAACACTTGCTTGGTACAATGGCATGCATACCAGTTTGAAGTTTGTTTCATAATAGTTTGCAAGAAACATTAAAAGTTTGGTAAAAGGAAAGACTGTTTGGTGCTATAAGGGGCAAGTATTAAAGCTACCAGTCTGTTTAAGCTTTACAGGTCCTAATTGCCTAGAAATTGCCAGAAGTGGACTAAACTGTAAGGTGACCAGACTTCCACGATTTCTGGGGACAGTCCTCGGATTTCATATACACACTGTCCCTGGATATTTAAAGTGTCCCCAGATTTGATGTGCTGTCCCTGGAATATCACTTGAATATGTAAAAAAAATCCCAGGGCTGAGTAATTTCAAGTTTTCTTGTTTGGCCTTCCAATGGTACAAGCAGCATCAACTTAAACTGCAGATTTGTTTACAAGTTCACCAAACATAGCATTCAGTCATAACTCACAGATAAAGGTAATCCATCATTCACATTTACTGATCCATTTTTTTGGAGGGGGGAAATTGGATTTGTAGCGTGGAAACAAATATTTTCCGGAAGATGTGTTCTAGACTTTGGCATTTTATCATAATCATCCTTCAAACAGAGAAACAATATTAACAACAAGAGACCCTCAAAACTCCACATTCCCTTTCAACATCAACATGGGGGCAAGCGGGGGATGGGGGGGGGGAAGGGGTTCAACATCCAGATATTTGCTGGAAAGTATTACAATACTGATAGTGCTTATTTACAGAAAGACTGCCCAACAAATATAAATTACTTTCCTGAAGGCCATCAGGATGGAGAGGGAGGGAAGGTGGGTGGAGGGAGGGAGGGAGGTGTTGGTGTCATCTGGAGTTTTCTATTGCTATTACACCATAAGACTTTTAAATTGCTACATGAATATTTTCATGCATTGCTCCATGTCTAACACCCCATGTGTCTGTCTCTCAACAACCGCTTCTCTAACAGGGCAAACGGAGGTGGCACAGTGGTCCTTCTTCCTCTCCTACTGCGATAACACCGGGCAAGGTGATCTATAGCAGCCCTCAGCCCCGCACCAGCGGATTCACTTCGATATTAGGTTTGTACTAAATTTTTAAAGGTAGAAGGTTTACAGATGGGCAATGATATATAGTCACAGAACCATTGGTTGTGAGAGAGGCTGTGAGATATTCATGAGAGGTGCATGCTGGGATGGACATGGCATAATGGTGATCAGTATAGCCCAAAAAAATGCTAGAATGTTACATAATGGTCTCTTATTCTTAAACTTCATGAAGTCCTTTTGCTGTCACTGTATGACATAAGGACTTTCACTGAGACTGAAAAATTGTCAAATTTTTAACAATCCTGGAAATTCCTGAATTGAGAATCAAAATTTCCATAAAGGCACTTTTGAAAAACTCAAGCAGATTTATGATAATAATTTATCTGTTCCAAAACTTATTATGACCTTTCATGATGATGATAAGGCAAGCGTTTCATTTCAGAACTGAACTCTGACAAATTAATCAGATCTATGCCTTTTTTGGGAAGTTTTATTGTCAAAGTTTCAAATGAAGAATGTTTTGTGGGATCATAATTTTGACTTCTAGGGTTGGTGGGGGTCTGTAAATCTCATCAAAGTATGATTTCCACCTCATTGTGGATCTAACATGGCCTCTCTGAGAAGTTATAGGGTTAGCATGATGTGTGAGAAAGATACCAGATCTCACATGCTGTTGCCACCGGTGAGGCAATGTCACCTCAGGTTTGTAACATTAGACAATGTGAAAGAGTCAGTGACATTTCGAGTCAGTTGTTGACGGGTTTTTTTTTGCGGGAGCGTTTTCTGTGATACTAGGGACGTGGCAAGGACTTTCAGATCAAACCCAGAAAAAAACAAGCTCAGAGGTCAACAAGTAAGGTAATCTTTTAACAATATGCACAGGTATAATAATTTGTAGTGATGTGTTTATTAACATCTCCACCACCATATATGCAATAACATCACCATGGTCTTTGTAGTGAGTGGGTTGGCACCATTGTTTATCAGTGTGAGTTATGTCATGTATTCGTTTCCAGGGACTCTTTTCTCGTGGTGGGGGAAAAAAGCTAAAGAGAAGCATGCAACAGATTGCTTGGGATTTGATTTGCATGTATGTCATCTCAAACAGAAATAGAACAAAGTGAATTAATAATATTTGAGATATTTATGTATGCAGCATGGTGGGTGGGGAGGGAAGCGATGGCATCTTAGGGGAATATTTGATAAAAGCAACCTGATTTGTTACTGGTACAGCAGAGATAAGGATCGAGAGCTTTGAATACAACGTTGCTGAGAGCTGATCGGAAAAAAAAAACCCGCAGGAAAATCTGCATAGTTTATGAAGAAGAATAGAGATAAGAAGAAGAATATGAATAGTTTGCTCCACAACTGAAAATACTTTCCGTCAACATGAGGTACGTGAATCAGAAACTAATTCCGCAGTCCCTTCTCTGTAGTCATACCTACCGTCTTACTCTACCAGAGACACACACCAATTGTAATACACACATGATAGTCTAGTAGCTTTAAGACATTAAAACCATCCCTCCATAAAACGTTTAAAACTCAAAAGTCAGTCCCATCCTCAGTGAAGAAAGAAATACCTACCTCCGTGGAGAGATAGGAAGGGGGAGGGGGGGGCACAGAATGGTAACTGGGGGTTGGTGGAGGGGTTAGTAGAAACTTGTGTGTATTCACTGTGGCTCAGATAAGAATGCAAACTAAGAACCTTGTCATTGGAGGTGATGCTGAGGACAGGTTGTTGAAAAGGTCAAGTGAAGCTAGGATCACACTTGTCATGGTAATCATAGAAGATTCTTTGTAACAAATACACCATCTCAAAGGTGTAAACACATGCCTTTGTTGTCACGCTCTGTTTAGAATCTATAAAGAGATGTTTTTAACAAGGGGAGGCTCAGGGATGAACTATAGGTCCTATTACATTTTAATACAAAGGCAGTGGGCTAAAAATAGCAGATTTTGCAAGGTTTTTTTTCAGACTTTTTTTTTTGTTTTTTTGTTTTTTTTTGTTTTTTTGTGACTGTTGGCAGACTGCCCATTGGAAATAAATCTTCTTTTACAAACTTGAAAGTTAGTTTACCCTGGTAGATTTTCCATCACATTGAGTGCATTCAATTGTCAAACCAGACATTAAAAAAGGCACTGCACATAGTTAGAGTGAATCTATAAAATGGAGGTTTCAACCTTTAGGAGACAGTTATAACATATACACAAACCAGATTGTGCAATTTTTTGTAGTTACTGGGTATAGTTTACAATGTACATTATTATAACAATTTGCTCACGAAATGTAAAGAACAATATAAATTTCACAGCTTTGAGGATGAAAGAACATCAATTTATAAGTCTCCATAGAATTTCTTATCTTTACCAAGGCTCTTCTGCTCAAGTAAACAATTCCTTGATCCACCTGCTTTTATTGGTGTCCCTAAGAAAAACCTTGAATGCTAAGATAGACCTACATTTAAAACTCCTGCTCAATTTGCCAGGTAAGTTTACAATGATAAAAGCTGCAAAAAAAGAAAAAGTTCCCAGGGTAGCGAATACTAATGTACAGGGGAAATAGTTCTGAACAGTAATGGCTAAAAAAGTGATAGATCATGCCTCTCGGGGATAAACGAAACCTTTTTATTTCTATTCTTGAACATTTCTTTTAGCAAAAAGAGTTCTAAATATAGCTCAATTGTGCATAAAAACCTATAGTAAATAGAGACAATAGGGTATAATAGAAAGGCCACTTGGGGGAAATGAAAAATGCAAAACTCTAGAAACATTACTTTTTATGCAGAGTAAACCCATAACATATATAGCATCGTTTGTGTTGCTAAAATTCACAATCAGATCTTAAATATAATTGTCTGTCAGCAACAAATAAAGAAAATACAGAGTGAGATATGCAAAGGCCATCTTCCCTACTAGTCTTCCATTGAGAAATTTGTTTTGCGATGAATCGCCTCGGGCATTTATTAAAAAGAAGTGAAAACGAATGGAATTGAGCTGTGGTATTTTCGAGTTGTATACATTGAATATAGTTTATCCAGCATCACATAAGTGCACAAACTTCTCATTACAACATTAGTGGTCATTTTAAGCTTCTTTTTCTACCGAATTAAAAACCGAAAGAAATTAGAGCCAAATAAAAAAGGATAAACTCATTGACTGTCGACCACTGGCCACGCAATTCATGTCACTCACAGCGATTTATGTTAAAATTCATCACAGTTTTGATTTTGAACTTAAGTGGGCAAACATTCTGTTATTAACACAATTCCTGCATGGGTAAAACAAGGTTCAAATCATGGATCATTAGAGCAGCATTGGGTATTGTATAGTGGGATCAATTGCATGTATTTTTTTATAAAATATGTATAATAAGCAACATGAAAGACAACACATTCGCTGTTTGGTATATTTACACCTTACGGGATAGTTGGGTTTAGCATCCAATTTGTTTTTTTTTTGGAATGAATTTTTATTTTAATACCTTTTAGTATCGATTTGATTGATTTACGTTTGTTTTAGCATTCAATTTCATCTTCTTTTTAAGCTGTAGTCGCATTTGCTTGTAACTTAGTGTCACTTTGCAGGGAATTATTTGCCCTATCTCCCATAGCAACCTGCTATACAAAATGGGAAAGATGTATAACATTTTTTGGTTACCCTTTTTTTTTCATTTTTTCATTTTTTCTTTTTTTGTGTAAAGGCAAAATTCAGTCTTTAAAAACTGCTACACAAATTTGACACCTTAACCTTGCCAAGTAATATTCTTTAATTAATATTATAATAATCAGCAAAATGCCTCTCATTTAAATTTAAAAAGATCTCTGTATGTACATTCATTTGGTTGCTCATAATTTAGAGAGTAGTTAACCCTTTTAATCCTTTAAAAGTATGTGTCCCACAAAATTATTATATTCCTTTGTTTCAGTTGCAAATCAATGATACCTAATTCCATCGTTTTCTATTGGGGTTTTGGGCAATCATAAGTTTAATAAAGTAACTGCAACTTTTCTTCATTAAACTGGTTATAGCAAACTCAACACAGAATGAGTTGCTTTAAATTGTTATGAAAGCATAGGTTAGTGGAGTGTAGTTTGGCTTAATTACATTTACCAAAAAGGCCTAAGGCATGCATGTTTGTGCCGTATCCAAAATGTTCCACATAATTGCTTAGCAATCACTGTTGACCGTATGTTAAGGATACTTGTGTGTGCTGTCTCCATATGTGGATTCTGTCTGTCAATCTGTCTGTATGTATTTTTCTGTCTATTTAGTAATATTCCCATTGTGTGTACATCTTGACAGTCACTCATCTGTCTGTCTGTCTGTCTACCTATCATACCCTCTCTCTGTTCTCCTTCGTCTTCCTTCCTTAATATACTTGTCTGTCTATCTCTGGATCTGTCTTGATGTCCTAATTTTCTTCACCCATATCTATCTGAAATTGACCACAAGTATGCTATTCACACACATCCCAATTGCTAAAGCAGTGCGATGTTATTAACTGGTTTCAAACTAATTCATCCATTCCCTTTCAACAACTGCGCAAAATTTCTCATCAATTGTTACTACTTTGCCTCTCTGAACATTTATAGAGCGCTAACTTTATTATATTAAACCTTAACAACATTCTAGTGTCAGCAGAATTATCCATGGATATAGCTCAAAGAACCAATAGTGTTCTGGCCTTTAATTCCTTTTGTATTCTTAGATGATATTGAATGGGGGAACAAAAACTTAATTGTGTATAATCTGTAAATTGAATTAACTTACAAGATTCCATGCGGAATTGTGAAGTAAATGTCCAAAATTTTGAAACTTTTCAATTTTGCATTTTAAATGTCAGTCATATTGCTGACATATAAATATTGTCTGGTGACGAATCGTTTGAAATTCTAATTCTCAAAATAATTTGTTACTAGCAATTTGACGTAGATTTGGTGAAAGTACCAATAAAAATTGAAACAAGAGTATCATAAGTTTGGTCATGAGCAATTTTAGTTTGAGCAATTTAAGTTAACAAGTAAATACTTGTTAAAGATTTGTAAAAAATTATTGACCTGCAAATGCAGAAAGACCGCTTGAAAGATTCTTGCTTTAAGTGAATCCCCCATGCAGTTTGCAAATTAAATTCAATTGGATTTTTGCCTAACACAAATGATACATGTGTCACCCAGTCTGTATGATATTTCTTGTTGTGACAAACATATATGCTTGGTTTAATATTCATCGATTGAATTTACGCTGCGGCAGCTGACCGAAGTTATCAAAGCTCCATAAAAAAGAAAAAAATTGTACGTAGACTTATTCTCTATATGCAAATTGCAAAAAACCTTGACCTTGGTTTTGCTTCATTCAAGACTGTGACAAAATTATTCAAGTAATTGCAGTATTAAACCGGGGCTTCTCATGAGTTGTGCATAGTAAATACTTTGGAATGACTGGTAAAGCATGCTTCATATAGGTGGGATGAAATGTCAAGCATCCAAGAACCCCTGCAGATATTGGTGCGAGTTTGCTTCAGGAAAGCTATAAATATTCACCGTAAAGCTTCGTTACCGGCTGGACGTTATTTTCTGTTAATGTTCTGCGTGAAGCTAGGTGCCCAAGGCCATTGCGGTTCAAATTCATCGCTAAATAATCAAGAGATCTTGTCAGATGATTTGGTTGGCCAATAAGCCCAGCCCTCAGTTGTCTGCAAAACACTAGAATGTTGTGAAGGCAGAGAGCTCTTTTATTTGAGTTTTGCCCAAATATGTCAATGTTACCTAATTTATTCTGTAGCCTATAGGTAGTTGTGCTGGACCTATTGCACACAATTCGCACCCCTTAGCAACTGAAAATAAAACTTTAACCCCCCCTTCCCCCTCCCCTCTTTACCATTTGTGGATGAAAGCTTTGTGTATTGAGACGTGGGGTCTAATTACTTCTTTATGCCTATAGCTTCATACCCCCAGGGAGTGCTTGCCCTCCCCCTCCCCCCTCCTTTATTCAGAACAGTTACCATAGAGCTCCATATACTGTATCCAGTAGGTCTGCCATAGTCTTAATAGGCCATACAGATGAACTGACATACGTATGATTGTTCTTGGAGACGAACAGTGATGATGATGTTGCGCAGCCCTGTAGTTTGTCTTCATTGGAAACGTACACTAAGAAAACACCTGCTGTGAACAGCTGCATTAATTAGTTGAATAAACATCTATAAATTTTGTGAAAACAGAAACCCTTTTCCACTGAGAATCTGAAATAGTTGCGTTTGAACCTGCATTACTTATATATCCGAGGGTGGAGGAGGTGTGTTGCGGGTGGGGGGAGTGTGGGGGGAGGAGGAGGTTAACTGGAAGGTTAGATGGGACCTCCCTATTTCCTTTCTTGTGCGTTCCCTGGGTAAGACCTGGTATGGACTCTATGTGGAGTATCGAATCTTAGGAATGTACGGTCACAGTACACACATATATATGAAGGATGGAGACTTCTGTGTCAAGTTCAGGTCTACCAGTTGTTTCACTTTGGTATAGTCTTTGTCATTTCCTTTCAATGTAACTCATTTTATCTTCGACTGTTCCAGTCACTTTTTTTTTTCCATCTCTTTTTTTTTCTAACCATTTACGTCGTTCGTCCGCGTCTTGTCTGTCAAAACGAAAATTAAAAAAAAAAAAAAAACGACAAAAAAAAATTGTACCGTCCTTTTGACCATAAAGAGCAACCATGGCCAACTGATGCCAAATTCTATCCTCAAGGCTCAGGATCACCTAGGTCTGCGGGCAGTCTGGGCCTGGAGAGACTCCGTATTCAGGAATATAACACCGAACCGGAACGCAGGACACCTCGAAAGACGCTGAGCCGTCAATTTTCAGACCAAGGGGAAAGTCTTCCGGCTGCATTTCATCCAGTGAGTTACTCGTTTATATTTCTCTTTTTTTTTATGGGGGGGGGGGGAGGGGGACTATTTTTCTGTTGATATATATACTTTTATACACACATGTGAAAGCGTACACAAACATACCTATTTTAGTTCTACTTTGCATCCTGGCTGACATAAAATCATTGTCTTAGTTGTCAAGTTGAGTGGAAAATCCAGGATGATTTAGTTAAAGATAATCAAACAAGCAATTAAGTTGTAGATTATACATAGAAATACAAAGAAGAGGATGTATTTTAAATCCTACTGTTTACAATGTTGTGTAACATCGGTATTAAACACTTTGAACATTACATGTGAATTGGGGGTGGGGGATGGGGGCTCTGCATCATTTCAATAGAGGGTGCTGTCATATTTTGTCCTAATTGTGTGTGGCCAGTATTGATTTATAGCAATATCTGAATTAAGGTAACATTTTAGCCCAAACAAAGACAATGCTTTACAAGACAAAAGGTTTGAGGTGTTTAATACATTTAGCTTGACTTGAAAATATGTTTCAGAAAGATCTCTTCTTCAATTATTACGATGTGGACAGTTATTCTATGAGATTCTATTAGTGGATGTGAAGATGGTGTTAGGTACAGTAGTTGGGGTAGGGGTAGCTTTAATCTTTCAAAGTGAATAAATTTTTCTCCCTCTGCACTCCGCCTAGTCGAACAGAGTCCTGTAACAAGTTTGGTCCTAGTTAAGAGATTTATTTCGTAGCAACTGGAATTTAGGTTTAGTACAAGTCAATTGTTGAAAGATTTATCACTTACAATCTGAGACGGCACTTTAATAGGTAGAAAAGATTTCATCTGCAAACTTTTTTCGAAGGGGGTAACTAATTCCAGAATAGCTCCATGTTACCTGTGATCATTTCCATTCACTGTGTTGAGGATTTATAGTAAACCAGTGCACCCTCGACAAATACGTTTCTTCTTTAAGTTTGTTTTCAAGCACTGTCCCGAAACGTTAAAATATTTGAACATTCCAGATGTACTCTTCTCAGAAAGAAGTTTGTTTTCAAGCACTGTCCCGAAACGTCTAATTATTTGAACATACCAGATTTACTCTTCTCAGAAAGAAATTTTTTAAGAAATGTTAAATAATTTTTTGTAATTATGCAAACCCATTTTGTAAACAGATTGGCTTCAATTGACAACTGTTTTCATTGTTGCTCTAAATTCTTTAGCATTTTGTTGATATTGCTATTTCGTTTTGCAACGTATTAACTGAAAGTGAATACTAGGCAACCAAGAAAAGTATTCTAAGAAAATAATGATAATATCTATGCAAGAAAAAGTTTAAACAAATGGTAGCAGAACTAACTGGCTTGGGGAATGGTGGAAGGTTTGCTGGCAGGTTGATGGTTGGCTCACAAATTTCTTTCTGCAGCTAATAATGCCTTTCATTGCTTTACAATCTTTCAAGGAGGATGAGTGTGATCTCTAACTTGCACAACACTCTATTGAACTATTGATTCCCTAGCTAAAAATCTTTATTTGTATTGGGAAAACTCCATAAAATGCCCTCCTCCCTCCCCCCCCCCCCAAAAAAAAAAGCTGAAAAGATTTGTAGCCAAAAGTTTGAGAAATGTTTGAAAACACAAATTTTATGAAGAATTTAACTTAGAATTTATCACTTTTTGGTTTCTTTCATGACCTCAACAATAATAAATGCCATTAATTTAGATTACAGAATTTTTTGCAATGCAAACTTTTCTATGCATTCTTCAAATTTTATTTTATCCATATATATTGCAATACAAATACAAAGAGCAATTTTGTTACAGAGCAGATAAAAAAAACACTAATTCAATGAAGTTTGTACAAGTGTACTATCTTTGTTGTCCAATCATGCATCAAATCTTGAGAATCTAATTTATCTATTATTGTGATGATTTTTGCTATCAAATTATTTCGTGCAAATTAGTTGGCCATCCAACCTCAGAATCGAGTAAAGTAGTCACATACCTTTGTTAATGCAATGCTAAACTTTCGCCTGAAAATGTTTTTGATTTATTTTACATTAAACACAGCTGAATGGATGATACATTGGTATCTAAATCTGTGTAAGATAGAGTGTAAGCTAAATGATGGATTTGGTGGCGCTCTTTGGAAACTACTAATTTCCATTACACAGTTTTGATGTGAAGCCACACACTTCATGATCATGTCTGGTAGGATTCCTAGAACATATTTTAATAATCCGATGATATATTTATTGGCGATAGTTTTTCCTTAAATCATTTTATATCATTTTTAATCAGAGAATAAAATAAGACCCATAGCCAGCCCTCTTGTTAGATGACACCTTGCCTATAATTTCCGGATATTTTTTGTTTGCTTTGGTCTTTGTAAACATTAAACGATATGAAGAGCACACATCATATTTCCTGATATGATTGGAACTTCCATTGTTCTTTTATACTTAGTTTTACTGTGAAAGTGTGTCCCCTGTCTGAGTGCCTCTGTAGTACTAATGTAGGGCCTAACTTGTTATGGACAGCTGATGCCCTTGTCATATAAATATTGATCTATTTTGTGGATAATTTTTACTCCCAATTGTCCTTGCATTTGAATTCATGACTGGAATTTAGATCCTGTGGGTGATCAAATTTGACAAACCCCCTCCTCCTCCCCCCCCCCCCAAAAAAAAACAGACCCTTAATTGAAACTTGTAAGCCTTGGTAAATGTGATCTAAATAATTATGTTTATAGGCACAGTGTCAACAGAAAAGCAGCAGCATAATCCTGCTCAGCTAGAATGAATCAATATCAAACATTAAGAGCACAATATATTTAACCCTATGTAGCATGGCTGCATGATGCTGCAGCCCTCTTAGCATTCTACTTGTGTCATGGTTCCTTAAAGAAAGTCCATCATGTCATGAACGATAAACTCCAATCGAAGAAAATGTATTATATGACATCTTTCGGAAATGTAAAAAGAAAATTTTTATTAGGGTACATGTATGCGTAGCCATACTTGATCAGGAGAACATTGGGAGGTGTGTAAGCCCCCCCCCTCGCGCCAGCCATCCACCCCTCCCTAGTGATAAATATCTTTGTGATATGATTGGCTAAGAGCTGCAGTGGATCATGTATCAATCAAAATCTTGTGCTATTTCGAATCAATTATGTATGGATATTAGTGTTACCCTTCTTTGAAAATAAAAACACAACTGATTTTACAATGTCATTTGAGTTTAAAATGTAACTCAGTACACTTCATATTGAGAACAGGGTTGAATCTCAAGTACTTACAATCTTCTGAGGACATACTGTAGTAACATTGCTAAATGGTACCAGCACTTTTTGCATCGAAATGACAAATGATATATATATTAAGCTCTCTAAATTCTCTTTAGCTTATAGAGCTTTTCAATGGGTGGATTTGGTGTTAATAGTACTTAACGTCCTTAAAGCCTGGCTTTTGTGGTATTATAGTAGGGAAAGTGGGCTTGTAATTAATATATTTAGTTGAATTATCCATGAATTTCTGTCATCTCGGACTAATAGTTAAATGACATAATGTGGACCATGATCATATATACCATCTCATGTAAACCTTCTTTGTTTCTTCTCCATCGATCGTAACTTGCCTGATTCGTCAGCACTTGGTTAGTTGTAAATAATTGAAAACTGCATTTTTTTGATAAGTTGAATAAGTTTACATTCGCATTGAAACCATTGAATATCCTATTGAGATAAATTAATGCATCCTCTGTTTTCTTGAAAAGATTTTGTGATTACATTTTACATTTTACATGATTACATTGTTCATTTATGATCTACTAGGGTTAGTTACTGTGTCAAACAAAAAGAAACCCTAGTTGACATCCAGGTAAAGTAGGAAGGTTTTTTTTGAGAGGGGGGGGGGGAGAATGGGGGCTGTGCTGCTGTTCTGCAGAATTGGTCTCTATTGGTTGAAATTTTTTAATTCCTTTGCTGAAAGGGTTCTTGCAGTTGCTACAGCTTTCCCTTGTGCAGTAATTTTTTAAGCACTAAGACGGGCACATCTACAGTAAGACCACGTTTAGCTGAATGATAATACCTTCAAACCAATCCAGGTACTTAACTGACTAATGACTTATGATGACAATTAGACTCACAACAATCCGTTCTGTTTCAATATAGGCTGCATCTTTGAGTGATATGCATAGATCATATTAGACAGTATTTACCTGGTGTGCATTTCGTCTTCGTATCCACGACCAACTGACATTCAGTAACCAGGCCTACAATTTTAGCTACTTGCTATAAAGAAATTGCAAGTACTTAAAAAAAAAGAAGGGGCTAAGATGAAGTTTTCACTGGCATTTTCCTCAATTAAGCACAGCACACATCAATTGCTACATTACAGATTAAAGGGAGGTGCCCTGTCATATAAATTGCTGAAAATAATTAGTAATATGTGACTAATATGAAGTATGGAACTCATATGCAAGTTTTGGACTGATGAATGTCTTGTTTTGGACTGATGAATGTCTAATACCCGATCCTACTGTAACTGGCAAAGAAAATTCAAGTGTCTTTTCTTTTTAGTAGCATTCAGAAAATCCGCTGACATTTAGCCAGCGAACTGCTGTGAATTTGGAGGCCTGATATATCCAACTTAAAGAAATATAACAAAAAACTCTAGAGTTGAAAAATAAAAAAGAGAATTTATATTGAAATTGAGCTGGGAGAAAAAAGGGGAAAAAAATATGCAATGTATAAGCTACCAGTTTCATACTTTATTGGTTGGTTCGAGTTAAAGTAATTATTGTCATTTGAATTGGAAAAGTGCATATTTATATACTGTACAATGATGTTAAACATTGACTTTATAATACATTACACACATACATACATACACATATTACATACACAGTACACACATACATAAACATATAGCTGTCAATTATCAGACTGAATCAATGAGATGTTGAGTATCTGTAGGACGATGCTTAATAATGCAACAAACCAAAAACACATTATTTTGTGCTCTTGAAAGAAAAAGGGGAGGGGGAAAAGCCCGCTAGTGATGGGAGTAGTCATTAAATCAGTTTTTCAAATTGATTTTGATAAATACTATTTTGGTTTGTTGTTCGACCAAAAACTTTGATAGCAATGTAGTTCATATATATGTTAGCTTGACAAGTCAACATTTATAATAGCTTCATGTCCAAATAATGGAGTAATAGTACATATCATTGATTGATTAATTTCAAATAATTTTTCAGTTTATGTGTCATTGTAAATGCTAATTTTCACCTCCTGAGCTTCCAGGGTCAACAGGTTATCTCAAATGGCCTCAAAATTGGCTATTTTCTCTGTGATTTATACTAGATGACTTTTGCTTTGGCAGTAGGTTTGAAAATAGGTCACAGTGTATAAAACAAGGTCTGTAACTCTAATTCATTAGCAACAATTATTAAAGATATGGTTGGTAGCAGAGCTGATTTGCTAGCTCAAACTTCGTGAAAGAAAAATGTCCTTTGCTTCATACATCTATACATCTATGTGTCTATATTTCACATAGGAAGACTGTTCTTTCTGGGTATTGAAACATTCTGTAATAAAATTTCTGTACTTTTAATCCTTACCAGTAAATTAAATAGTTGATGTTCACAAATGTGTGCCACACATAAGAGCATGAAATAATCTCTGATCTATTCTGGTTTTCACTTAAATTCTTAGACAAATTTAACCCACTTGCTCTACATAAGTCAGATGGTTATGTGGAAATTTGAGCAAAATTATATAGCAAGGAATCACAATGCCAACTGGCTTCCTGGTTTTACCTACACTTTTAACCTTCCCTTGATGAAAAAAAAAGGCCTCCAATATAGATGCAATCTTGTTTTGAGTAATTTTGTCACAATCTGACCAGATTCAAAAAATTGCTCTCAAATGTAAACAGAACCGTCTTACTTTAAGTTATAACGTATTTCAATGATGAGCTTTAAAAGTGTAAGCAAAATCGACAATTCAACATTCCTAACATACCCATGAGTCACGTTTATCATGCTATAAAATGGCCTGAATCAACAAACATGATTTTGTACTCATTAAACTCCGGTATTTCAATTCCAGGGTAGGCTGATCGAAGTTACATTTCTAATGAAACTTTAATGCAAAACTAGGAAGAATCAGACGAACATTTGGACAGATATATTCATCATTGGCACAAAGTTTACCATACCTTTTATAATAATCTTTCAATAACAGCCAAGCTCCTTAAAAACAAAAGAAATATGAAGTCGTCGATGGTAAAAAAAAAAAAAAAATCACGCCGAAAAATTACAGCAATGATTTCAATTTTTTTTTAGTTAATAGTGCAACGTTAGAAACTATTTGGTCTCTTAATTTTACTTTAAAACAGGAACTATGACTGACTATATACAATAACTACAAGTTGAAATGAAAGTAACATATGCTAGTACAGAATAGTCCTAGATATATGAGCTCTTGGCATTTCAGCTAGGATGCTCGGCTCAAGAATTTATTACATTACACTGCTGGTACCTCGATATCTGTGTACCTTTTGCCATTCAACTAGTCTGTCAGTATATCTGCAATTAATTCACTGTGTCAGCGTAACACGTACGCAATGGCTCTATCGAACAACGGCATCGTACGAGTAATTTCTGTCGGCAGGAGAGATTTGTGACTTTTTTTTGTACGAGGCTTTTGTGATTCGGTCGGAGGTTTCTCGGTATTTGATCTTGGAAAAAATGGCCAAGGGAAGAACCAGCTCCAGGAATGTAAGTGTAAAAAGGAATTCTGCAAGTTAGGGTTAGGTTTTAGTTTTGTATTCTCTGGGTTTTTTTTTTTTATTCTCAAGCCGTTTTATTTTTTATATTTTTGGTTCTCGGTCCACTGTAGTCTATGTTAAGATGCATTGACTATGCTGAGCAGCGTGTGGTGAATTGTGTGAGTCTGAAGGTCGGGATATGCATACTTATATCGTTGCTATGGTTTATAATATATTAAGGATACCCAGCTCACTAATACCTAAGCCTGTTAGCCGCAATAATTACCGTGATGTGTATCTCATGTACATATCCATGTATGTGTCTTCTCTGGCGAAGAATTTATGACGGCGAAATTGTTTGGAACTTGTGATTTCATCGTTTCAAAGGCACTTGGACGTTGCATTAGGTAGGATATGTAGACATTTTGAGATTGTCATAATTTATCGATGTGATTCATCTCTGTTGATTCGAGCAGTCATCTTTGATCATTTGCATTATCATGATTGGTTGTAATTGTCTCCAGACTAGAGATCTGGTGTACATTGTTGGTATGTGATCAAGATTATACTGGTTAATTAAGGCACCTCTCTGTGTGTTCATTGTGCTGTGTTGGGTTTGATCCTACATGTAATTATACTAAAATCTCATAACAGTAAATAGTCCAAAATAGACTTAAATATCCTCAAGAACCCAGAGAACCCAATTGTGATTTTTGGACAACAATTTTTTTTCCCAGTAAAAGCCAATTTAATTTTGTCTAATTTCTCCGATAATAATGTTTATTTTTTGTGAAAGAATAAGCTCTCAGAGGCTTAAGTCTAAAAGTGGAATGTTATTTTATTTTTTTTATTCATACTTTACTGTAGAATAGGTTTGATAACATTTACCAGACTTTGGTAACAGTTACCAGACTTTTATAAACCAACCTCAAATAGCTGCATTTAAGCTGTGCATATATGCAGGAGTGGAACCGGGAAGGGGGGGGCGGGAGGGAAGGGGGTGGTGCTGGGTCCCATCTGCTGATATCTCTCTGGCAACGAACATTTCTAGCTGCTCACGGACACGTTCTTGCTCAAAGTAAGGTACAGTACTGTATGTCATGGAAAAAATGAGCACACCAGGCATTTTGTTAACTTTTCACATAGATCTGCCATTGCCATAATTATATATGCACTAGTTCTTGGAACTTGACAATTACGCAAAAGTCCTTTATTTTTTATTTTATTTTTTCAGTTAGGCTGGGAATCTATGAAATGCTTACCTTCTAGTTTGGTGTTACCCTTTTACTACCTAATATGAATGGATCTGCATCATAAAGAACATCACCATTCAGATTCAGTTTAATATGTAGATTGAATTACATTCAATATATAAATTTCCATATTGCGACAATACAATACACAATAACAAACTATAAAAACAAAAATACAGTTGATAGTTTTGAAAGGAGGCTAACAATAAAATGTGAATTTTTGCATTTTCCTTTTAATAATCGATACACGGAAACCAAATTTACACATGTAAACACCATCATTCAATCAGGAGAATCAATAGTATTTTCTCTATTTTTGAATGAAACTCAAGAGGTACCTGTAGATTGGTGGTTCATACACAATGTTAAAATTACACTGTCACAAACTGTCACTCTGCAAAGACCTTTCAATTTTATAACGAGTGTGATATATATTCGTATAATTGTCAGTTTGACATTTAATTTGCAAAATGTTAATAAGGAATTGAAAATTTAGGATCTCATTTCACTACTAAACTCCATTAAAATTAAACAGAAATGAGTTCTGTACAAGCAGCGTATATATCCCTCAAATTTTAAACAGTGCCGAACTTTTTAAGTGCGTATCAATATTCTGCATTGCACTATGTATATATTTGCATAAATAATATCCATTCACTTTATGCTGTAGTTTGCTACATATAATACTTCCATGTAGCTGATTTTTTTTTTTGGGGGGGGGGGCTGCTATGTTGGTTACATGAAGTTATATAAATAGTTTTACAGATTGTAAAAGTAAGTTGGCCTGACGTTTTGATCCTAGCAGGATCTTCTTCAAAGGCTAAAAAGGTAGTTCAAAGGTAGTTTTACGGATGAATAAACATACAAGCACATTACAAATAATTGTAATAAATATCTAATTTTCAAGGAGATATGTTTAATTTTTTGCTGTTAAATTATCATCATATATGCAGGAAGGTCTTCCTAGCTTGGGTCAAATGACATTTTAACTTTGAAAGAATGCATGAAAATATGAAATTTAATACATTATATGCATGTAGTTGTGTGGAATGCAAACTTGATGTAAAGATACAATTTTCTTTACACACATGTGTTATACATGTCATATATACCAATAAAGTTAACGGTTGAACCTTTTTGTCATGTGACCAGTTTTAATACTTACGCATATTGACTCGCACAGATTTTGCATTCTTCTGGTGATCTGCAATGTAGTTATGAAAATTAGCAGTATGTATTGCATATTTACATTTATGTAGATAATATCTATTCACCACTAGTAAGTAAAATGGTCTACATAAATTGTAATGTTTTAGTACTCATATGAAGTGATCCACATACGTAGTGATGTGTAACATAAATTATACACAATTGTATTCAATAGTTTGCTGATACACCGGCCGGCCGGTTCCAAACAGCTGTCGAACAATTAATTTGAATTTATTTTAAAGGAGCAGGGGGGGCAATATCTTGGGGCAGGCCCATGATTTTGTAAAGGAGGTGTGTAACCCTGGGGTTGTGGAAGCTAACCCCCCATCTAGGGGTGTATGGGAGGTCCTCCCTCAGTTAAAAAACTAATATTTTAAAGGGAACTAGTGCATTTTGAGGGATATTTATGCTCATAAATTAGCTCCATAAATTAAGTTCCACATGCAAGGTTGTATTTTTAAATTTTATGGAGGGTTGAAAAGGAAGGGTTTGCAGCCACCCCCCCCCCCTCCCCTCGCTCTTCCAAACATTCTCTTGTCACTTCAAAGCACTCTTTGCCCATCAAACATTCATTAATTTGAAGCTGCATTTTACGGTATATGATTATGTGTGGATATTGTAAGAACTCTTAATGCTCAGAATCCTTTAAACTACAACTTGAAAATCCATCAATAACTATACAACACTGCTCAATCATTTGGGGTACACCTTTAAAGGGCTAGGACCTCCTCCTGAACTATTTCTAAAATCAAGCTTCCTTAAATTTTGGTGGCAGCACTGATGACCTTTTAACTACTGACCGTTTCTTAGATTACTTGTCGGTGGAAAGTTTGCAAAAACCATACTGTTTGTGTTTTTATTTGATTTTGTTTTATTCTGCTCGTGTTGTGAGATTAACAATCAAAGATTACTTCATTACAGAGGTGCTACTCTGAATCCTATGTACGCAAGAGAGGTTAGTATGATACGGCTTGAGTATATGGCGGTCAACGTTGATTAACACATCTCACTCCCACTTAAAAAGAAAAAAACCCATTCAGCTAACATGCATCAATCGTCCACTTTGACCACCAAACACGTTTTTCTGTTCATTGTCATTTTTTATTTTTTTTCTCCTTTAACTGCATGTGAATTTTTTCATTGTGACAACTCATTGCTTGTATTCCTTTGATATCTCACGAGTCAAAGAATTGGTATCTTCCTCATCCTCCCTCCTCTTGTTCCTCGTGCAAATGTCCCCTTCTTCAGGTTATCTCTCTGATGGTACCTACCGTATGTGCTGTGAAATGAAACAATTAAAAAAAAAACAGGGATGGGGGAAAGGGGGTGAACAGGTTTAGCAGGAAAAACAGGCAAATGTGGAAATTAGTGTTAAAATTATTTCACAAATGGGAATTGTAATGGAGCCTCCAGGACAGTTTTAATTGCTACAGTAAAGAGGCATGATTCAGAATGGTAACTGGAGTCTTCTGAAACCAAGGGGCAGGTTTGGGAGGGGGGAGGGCAGGTAGTCCTTGATGACAACAGTGTGTGTACTGGGAACCAACCGTTTACACTGTCGTCGTTTTTTTCATCTTTTGTGTAATATCGTCCCTTCTCTGACATGTCATAAACATGATGTGATAGATGCCGTCAGACCTGTGTATTCCATCCAATAGTACAAAAATGTTTAAAAATTGTAAATTCTTGGAATAGGGGGAGGGGGAAGGGTCATTAGTGGCTTCATTTTCTGTCTGAGTTGAGATTGTTCTGTATTCTTGACACCTGCCTATATTTCTATGTTCAGAAGAAGGAGAGTATTTATTGGGGGGGGGGGGG
>JAIPMN010001065.1:0-14439 GCA_020650975.1 Apostichopus californicus | reverse complement strand
GGGGATATTGGGAGGGGGAAGAGGGCAATGGGAGGGGGACTAGAGATGGGAGTGAGCCTAGAGAGGGGAGTGAGCCTAGAGAGGAAGCCTGGGGAGAGGGAGTGAACTTCCTAGAGAGGGGAGTGAGCCTAGAGAGGAAACCTGGAGAGAGGGAGTGAACTTGGAGGGGGAATGAGTGAACCTAAGGTAAAGGCTTGAGCCTGGGGGAGGGGGTGGGTGGGGGTGAGGGAGGTGTCATAACACATTGGAACAGTGCTGTCCATCCACCTTACATCTTCACCCTGTTGCTGCTACTGCTGTTCTTAGCTATATTTGCACATTGTTTTGCCACTAACACCATGCAGCCAACCAAGCATTGTTTAGAAATGACCACCACCAAGTGCTCACTCTTGTTCTCATTTTGATGCATATTTGTGACCTTTAACCTTTCTTTTCAGCCAACCTCCAACTCCATAGACAGACTGGACATTCATTTTGACAGCTCAGGTAACATTGTCCTGTGAAACGCGCAACCCTAAACGCTTTGATGCCAGAAGAAAAATTGTAAAATTTTAGCTTGATTAAGAGGTTTAGAGTAGATTGAGGAGGGGACAGCTGTTTCTTGCAGTAGATTTACGGGACTTTTACTCAGCTGCATTAACCTTTCCAGTGTAACTTGCAAAATGATTTTGGCATCGAGACGGGGGGGGGGGGGGTGATTTTAGACAGATTAGGTATAGGATATCATGGAAGGCTTATAAGTAGAAGATGATATATTTCAAATTCAAAATTGTTTCAAATACAAAATTAGTGACCATGGATTTCTCTTCTTTTTTTTATGTGTTTTTGATGTAAAACACAATATCAAACAATTGAAAAAAAGGGGAAAAAAATTATTTATTTTTATAGTGACTGTGAGCGTTATCTTTCTTTGCATGTGGTTAGGTTATCTATAAAGAATATTTCTCGTTCGGTAGACTCAAAGCGATGCCTTGTATTTGCATTTAAAATTTCAACAAAACCAAATTAAAACGAACAAATGGTGGAGGGGAGAAGCACTCTGTTTCCTTTGCATGAAGTTGTTAGAAAATGTAAGAAATGTTCTTGCATATTTTATAATAAATGTTTGCATAGATCTTTTAGGATTGTGAGATTTTTTTTTTTATGTGTGTTGTAATCGTAACCCAGAAATGGTGAGTACGAAAAATCTCATTCAAATCCTATTTTTTTTATCTGTTCCAAGTTGATTTTAGCTTTATTATAAAACAAAATAGTTTTATAAATATAACATTTCATGCTTTTTTCGTTTTTACAGATTCCTTTCTTCTGTTCCTTCTCTTATTATTATTATTTTTTTATATGCATATTCATACATGGTGGCGCCCAATGGGAGTCTCTTCCGTTCTCTTTCATCTATGTTTCCGTTTCATTTTATGTTTCATTTTTCTTTTTCTTCATTTTTTTGTTTTTAAATTCAGTTGTGGTCGATTCTTGTTTTCTTCCCCATCTTGCCACCCCTGACATTTCCCCGCTTGCATCTCCCGACTAATTTAATAATCTGCGTTGTAAATTTCCCAAATTCAATGGTCAATGACATCACTTTTGTATCACAAGTCAAAGAGTAAAACACCAGGATCACCATGAAATTTCATCTCGTCACCATTGACAACGTCGTCGTCGTCGACGACAGCGTCAACATCTCGGAACTCGTCGAGTCTGTTTTCAGAACGTTTAGAGCACACATGTGTCTTTTGAGTTTTGATACGATCGGTGTCCCACAAAATCAGTGTTCTGTTCCATTGTGGTAATATGAACAGTGATATTAAATGCCCAATCAGGTGTGTGTGTATATGTAGGAATTCCAAGATCTGTGATCGGCAACGGATTTCTCAGTAGGTTTTGGATCCAGTTAAAGTGAACAGACCCTGCAAAAAGGGATGAAATTAAAAGGAAAAGGGAATAGAGAGATAATAAACATCATGTTATAAAAAATAAAATAATTAAATGTCTGAATTTTACATGCATATTGTGACTAATACTAATTACAGTATTATGATCACAAGTAGAAAAATATGACTTTCAAACTTTTGGACAGTGGGGAAGTTTATCTGTCCTGAAAATTATTTACCTGTTGTGGATGACATTTATGTAGTACTTGCGGATAGTGCCAAAGGTTCATTTTCCTCCATGTGCAGAATGAGACGAAAAGACTGAACTTTGTGGGACACCGATGTCTCTAAAATTGTATATTTTCGAGCAATCGTTTTAAATACAGATTATGAGAACTATCTTTTCATACGTTTTGAGACTTATATTAAAATACTTTGATCGTGACATTGTACAAAGATCATATTTCAGAATCCTGTGTAAGATGACTGACGAGTCAAAGTCAAGTTGCATCATAAACTATGCACATGTGAAAGTACTGTTGTACAGCAGTCTGATTGTCACGATTAACTCTACCACAAGGGAGCGACATTTCTTCTTTTGCATAAATAATCTTTGATGATATATAATATGGCTGGTGTAGAATTGTCGAGCAAGTTTTTTGAAGGACAGTTTTATTTGGGGTGGTAGGAAGGGTAATAGGTGGATCACCTTATGTTGGGGGGGAGGGGCGGTTAACCAAAGTATAAGGGATGGAATAGACCCACTCTCCTCCATATCAATTAGTTATGATAATGTGCTGGTGACACTGTTTGTTTCATTATTGCAACGTGCAAATCATAGCTGGGTCAAGTGATTCACACACAGACACAGGTCACATTTGTCAATAATATGGGCAAAACGGAAAAAAATGAAGGAATTTAGTTTTGTCTTCATATTTTTTGGGGGGGGGTGGGGAGGGGGGTTTGGATTAGGGTGAGTGATATCCTTGATCACCATGGATATAAGCAATTTTCTATTGATTTACTCTTCCATATGTCATCAAATTAAAGAGAAAAATAATAATACATCAACTGTTCATGAAAACTGAAGGTGTAGACGAAACCTGTCTTGCCTACAATTTTGCTTTGCACATGTTACAGTAGGAATAATAATGAAACAATTGAGCATTTCAATCTGCCAAATGATGAACGAGAACGGAAAAAGAGAAAAGAAAACTTAAACGTTGTTCTTCTTCGGGATTCTGCTCCACAAAGTGAAATTTTCTTCTCCGAATTTTAGCCATCACGATACCATTTGCTTTGTCTGTCCGTAATCTCTGTCTGCGTGTTCGGTGTTTTCCGTGAAAAAAAAATGTTTTGTCTCATTTCTGTTTTACAGAGGAAGAAGAATTGACGTTTGTTAAGTTCATGAAGAATCATAAGTGCTATGAGATCATTCCCACGAGCTCCAAACTTGTGGTCTTTGATGTCACCTTACGGGTCAAAAAGGCATTCTTTGCTCTTGTGCACAACGGGGTCAGAGCCGCCCCTCTTTGGGACAGCCAAAAGCAAGATTTTGTGGGTAAGTCTATACTTCATGGAGTAAATTATACCCCGTGAGATCTTCAACAGTTGCTATTAACAATAAGGTTTCTAAATGTATCGTTGGTGTTACAAAACTCTTGGAAATATTGCCAGATATTTGTGAGCGATTAATCATAGTCAAAGTAGATCATTAAAATGCCTTAATGGTGAAAATAAAGCCTTCTTGTGATTGGCAAACCAAAGTTTTGAAAGTTTTAATTAAACGTCATATTTATTTGTTCAGGGGATAGAACTGATTCGTTATATAGCAGGATATTCTTCGGAGGCTGAATGACAAGTCAGGGCCCACTTTACTTTTACACACAAGTCAGGAAATATGACAGAATCCCAGAATGAACCAGCAAGAGAGATTGCATTGGAACCGGCACATTTTCATGCAATGATTGTATCTCATTCTCTCAAGAATCTTTGAGGCAAATAAAAGCAAAACAAATGGGATCACAAATGTGGACACTGGGAAACAGGACTTGCACAATTATTGCATGAACGTGTACCCCATGAACCTGTATCACCACACCTTGGCTGTCCAGGGCCAGTAAGGGACCTGATCTGGTGCTGTTACAATTAGGCAGCGATACAATAATGGAAAAATATTCTAGCTCTCACAGAAACTATCACCAGAGAAGAGTAAATTGCTGAGATCTTTCGCACGCTTGACCTTCCTGTCCTAGTCTTGTCCCAATTTCAATCAACTGGTCTAATCTCAGTTAATCCCTGACGTTTGTTTCTCTATTTTAGTTTAAAATCGACTGGACTGATCTCAGTTAACAGCTGACGTTTGTTCTCTATTTTAATTTAAAATCGACTGGACTAATCTCAGTTAATTGCTGAAGTTTGTTTCTCTATTTAAATTTAAAATCGACTGGACTGATCCCAGTGAATCACTGACGTTTGTTTCTCGACTTTAATATGAATCGACTGGACTAATCTCAGTTAATCGCTGACGTTTGTTTCTCTATTTTAATGTAAAATCGACTTTACTAATCTCAGTTAATCGCTGACGTTTGTTTCTCTATTTTAATTTAAATTCGACTGCACTAATCCCAGTTAATCGCTGACATTTGTTTCTCTATTTTAATTTTGATCGACCGGACTAATATCAGTTAATCGCTGACGTTTGTTTCTTTATTTTAATTTAAAATCGACTGGACTAATCCCAGTTAATCGCTGATGTTTGTTTCTTCCTTTTTAATTTAAAATCGACTGGACTAAGCTCAGTTAATCGCTGACGTTTGTTTCTCTATTTTAATTAAAATCGACTGGACTAAGCTCAGTTAATCATTGACGTTTGTTTCTCTATTTTAATTTAAAATCGACTTGACTAATCCCAGTTAATCGCTGACATTTGTTGCTCTATTTTAATCTGTTGTGGCCTATGTTTGTATGATAAGTTACGCATGTTTCCTTTATGTCACCTTGGTTCAAAATGTACAATGTCTGTTCATAAACCACAATATCAATAAATGGAGGGAGTAGGGGGTGGAGGTGGGGGAGGGGGAGGTGGAGGGAAAATGCAATAATGAGACAATTTGACAAGCATTAGAAGGATCACAAACTTGAATATTTGGAATGTTTAGGAGGACATAGGACTTGGGAAATTATTATTTTGGAGGCAATTAAATGCAATCATAATACCTGTTTATTGGTTTTCTCTCTTTTTTACTGATATTTAGGTATGTTAACCATCACAGACTTCATCAACATTCTTCATCATTACTATAATTCAGCCAATATCAAGATAGACCAGCTGGAAGAACACAAGATTGAAACCTGGAGAGGTTAATATCAAAGTTTTCCTTCTACTTTCATCTTATCTTTTCTTTTCCTTCTTTTACTACTTAATATTTTTTTCATCTTTAGTTAGAATTTAGATACAAATTGAAGAAATTCTCTGGGGTTAATAATAAAATGACAAAGTCTAAGTGGTTAATATCCAAATTTTGAACCCGAAAAAGAAGGAAAGAAAGTAAACGATAATTGTTGAAATACTATCATTTGCACAAGTTTATGATATTATCTTAAGGGGGGGGGGGGGGTGAATTGGGGTTGCATCTCTACTTAAGGCTCATATGGAGAGGTAAAGGCTACATGGCAATCCTATATTGTGAACCTGAAAAAATAAATCAACAGAACAACAATAATATTTTGGAATGCTTCCCACTTGCACATTTTTGTTTCCTTCTGGGGGGGGGGGGGAGGGGGGTTGTTGTATCTCCACGTTAGGCTCTGGAGTTAGGCTGCATGGGAGTCCTGTATTAGCGAACAGTTGGCATATTAACATTTTTCACAAAAAACCAAAGAATCGAACGGAGAGGTTGAAAAAGAGAAAGAAAACATTATGGAAGAATTATGCTATCAAACTCCTCAGACAGAGTTTTATGACTGTGGTTTATAGCTAAACAGCAATTTAATCTGAGCTTAAAAGCCTCAACCCTCCAGAAGGAATGACATTTATGCTGTGGTTAGGTAGACATTATTAGTCAACACCCACTCAGAAGTAATTTGAAAAGATTGACGACGACATCAAAGAGAACGAAAGAAAGACCTTTTAAAATGTCACTTTCGTAACTCATTCAACTTTTGGCAGAGTGTAGACAAGGGTGTTTTAAATGTCTCTGCAGCAGTGTTCAAAAACACACGAATTAATAAAAGAAATGGGAATCTGACGAGTGTTTTGCTTGGAATATAGTCACTCTCTCCGGCAGATGAAATGTCAGATTCGGAATTTAAATATCTTTCAGTTGAGAGAGGATGCAGTATCGAAGTGATATCAATGTTCACATAATGTAGAGATTGCTGTATTGTCTTTGGTTGGTCGTGTGAGTTCATAACTTCTAAACTTTGTGTGTGTGACACAAAGATATACCTTTCATTCATAGAGAAATAGCTCTTGAGTCTAGCAACGGGATAGTCTCTAATTTCAGCGATTGCAGACCAAAGCTCAAAGGAGACTAAAAGATGAGTTTACTGCACATGTATAACTGAAAAGTGAATCGTCTTAATGCTATTAACAGTAGTAGGAAACTCGTAAGCATAAAGAGTTCTACTTTTGTGTTTTTGGCCAGCTGTCAAAGCAGACTTCTATCAATAAGTTAAAATATAAGTCATTTCAACTTTAACACTGCAGTTCATATTACACTGCTATGTAAAAAAGAAAACTGGGATAAATTTGCCCACATCTGTTTGTAACCTCCTGAATGTTTCAAACCTCCTTCATGGAAGATTCTAAAGATTAGTGCAACTAACACATTGCAACGATCAAAAATCTTTTCCCTACCTCTCTCTCCCATGACATGAAAAACCAACAACTGAGTTCTGGTCACGATTATCATGAAATGAAACTAGAAAAAAGGGGAATGGTTTGTGTTTGAAGTTGCTTTAAAGCACATCTAAGATTTCTCTGCCTGTATCCATGGTAACTATCATACATCGTTTTCTGTCTTTCCTCCCTTTCATCTTCAGACGTTCTAAAAGACAAGGCCAGACCGCTTGTTTTCATCGACCCAGATATGAGGTAAGTTTGATACTCAGCTTCATCACCTGTCCACGCACAACTACTGGACTTTCCTCCATCCTGGCTGATGTACAACAATGAGATCACCAGTGCAGAAAGGAAACAAGAAAAACACGGTCTTTAGCAATGTTGTGCAAAATTAAAGCCAGAGAACCTGTGTAGAATGTCCATGGAGAATAATTGAATGTCCATGGAGGATGTTCGAATGTCCATGGAGGATGTTCGAATGTCCATGGAGGATGTTCGAATGTCCATGGAGGATGTTCGAATGTCCATGGAGGATGTTCGAATGTCCATGGAGTATGTTCGCATATCCATGGAGGATGTTCGAATGTCCACGGAGAATGTTCGAATGTCCACGGAGAATTTTCGAAAGTGCATGAAGTATGTTCAAATGTGCATGGAGTATGTCCATGGTGTTGTATGTTACTATAGTACAGACTACAGGGAACTTTTCTAGAAGACAAAACTATATTTACAAAGTCTAAATGTGATAGGGAAAAAAAAATATAGCCAATTAGTGGATTAATACGGTTGTAAATTAAAGGCAAACCATGAAAGGAAAACAGGAAGCAGAATATTGTATGTATATATGTATTTTAGATCCTCCTGCAAGCAGGAACTTGCGAAGAAGCCATCATTGGCTTATCAAAGCTGCAAGCTGACCGAAGGCAGTCTCTTAGATTAATATTTAACGTCCATGATTATGAATTGTCAACAACTCTGTCACGGGACGACATACATTAATCTTGGAGTGACTCGAACTCAGGACCTTATGATTGAAAGGCACTGGTGTTAACCACTGAGCTAACACTCTGAACACTCTGAATATTGATAGTGATCTCTGAACCTTGACACTTAAACAGATCGAGCTCCTCGAAAGGAGGAGGAGGTCTTTGTTTCTATGCGCTACCATTTCTACATAACTTATTCCAATAGTTCAAATTGTTGACCGCTGTGTTCCTTAAGGTTGACAAAGTAGGGTCTGCTCTGCTGTTCTGGAAGTTTATATACATTTTTTGTTCCTTCCAGTCTATTTGAAGCAGTAAAGAAATTGGTCCAAGAGAAGATACACAGGCTACCAGTCGTGGATGAGAACACGGGAAATGTTATCTACATCTTGACGCACAAACGAATCTTGAAATTTCTTGCCCTCCTGGTGAGTATAGCGTATAAATGTGGGTAGCAGACAACACCCCTACCCTTCCCCTTTCCCATCTTGTACAATTACTCTTCTGTCATAAATTTGTTAGTGCTGTCTGGGAAGCTAAGCTCGTAGTTAATCAGTTGACACACATCATCATCATCATCATCAGTTCGACCTCGGTCGACCATTATCATCATGAGCGGTAGGTGAAGTTGGCCGGACAATAACCTGGCATCGAGATTTCCAGTCATTTCTGTCTTCCATAAGGGTTGCTAGCTCAGAGGTACTTTCAGCCCCACTGTCCTCTAGTAGGAAATGCAGGAAGGTTTTATGTCTTGCACCAGGGGTACCATGTTTTGGCTCCCAGAGAATGATCTTGTTGGCTGCTTCTTCTGGGTGTCGGTGGTAGTGACCAGCTGCTCTAAGTCTTTGTTTCTCTGACTTTCATGGACACCTTTGGAAGATCGCCACACAGATGTTGTCTTTACCACCCCTCCCCCTACAACCACCCTGCCCCCTACAATTCCCCTCCCCTACACCCCCCAAGTGTATATCTATATAGTCTACACATTAATTTTTTTTTGCCGTTCATAGTCCTTGGCTTCCCAAGGCACTTGTATATCTACATCTGTAACACCATTTTATTCTTTGTATCATCATTTGTCATTCCCACAGAAATCCGAGATCAGAAGTCCAAGTTTTCTAAAAAAGAGTTTACGGGAACTGAACATGGGGACGATGTCCAACATAGCCACGGTAAGTGTAGTCTCGGGGTGTTTAGATGGCAAACAGTAAATACTAAGGACCGGTCTAGTGTCGAACTGAACAGTCCCGGAACCATCCCTCTGATTGTAGAACACTTGTCTCATCCCAAAGAGAACTCTATATATGTAATCCAGCCAGGCAAGACGGCTCCACACTGCTGCTGTCCATATCATATTTCTAATGTTAGCAACTCTGAATCAAAGGCGACCTAGTTTACAGGTTACCTCATCTGATGTGATGAAAGTAGGACAAGATGTCCAATGTCTGAGGGAGGGGTTTAGGTTGAGGGATTCACCAACCCCCCCCCTCCCCTTTACCTTTGTTGAAAGAAAACGAGGGTTTTTACAGAGTACCTTCATGAAAATGATACAAGATTTAAAGTTAAAGAGATCGGTGTCAACGTAAGAGTAGAATTGTGGAGTGACTTTAACTCTAATGACAGTTTACCTATCTTTGTTCAAATTAGAGCAAGCTAAATGGCTAATATCAAGAAAAAATGTATTCATGAAAACTTTGTCAGTATTACCTAAGCTATCAAATGTTTTTGTTATATACCTCAAAGTCCATGCGGGAGCTCAAGTAAACTAAATAAGAATAGACATTTCTGGTGAAAGTTGGTCGTAGATTAACCCGGTATAAACATGACATATATATATGTAGTACTATTTACACACAGAAAGTATAATCAGTGTATGCCTGTGTCTTGTACAATACTACTGTGGAAATAAAGAAAGAAAACGCTGTTACCTGCGATGCAGGGCAGGTCAGATCTGGATCAACTGGAATCACGAATCATTTAAATAAACCCTCGTGAATCTTCTCCAGTTTCACGATGGATTCCACCCAGATATCGTAGAAAATAGGCCTTCACACTGGTAGAGAAATACATGCTCTGAATTTAATTTAATTTAATTTAAAAAAAAATAATAAGGAAAGAGTTTCATGGGTTTGAATGAAATGTCTGGCTGGAAAAGATCGTTTCTGTTGTATTTGAAATAGTTTGGTGAATTGTGTGAGTGGTCTGTTGTGTATACAGAACATGTGTTTGCTTTGGATCGATCAATGTCTGCAATGTAAATCCGGGAAGAGATTAGGGTTCAACAAACAGCTCCTGATTTAATTTGTAGTGGAAACGTAACTCTTTGTTTTCGTTTACATTAGAAATGTTTATCAGTTTATGATATATGTATGGTGTGTTTTGTACTGTGCAACAGTGTTTCCTCTGATGCAGATCTGATCCGGATCAGATCCGGATCAATCTTACAGATGACACATATTCTGAATGTCATTCCAATTACAATGATCCCACAGCTTTCAATACTGTGCAACAGTTTATCCTCTGATGCAGAAGTGATCCTCATATGATCCGGATCAGATCCGGATCAATCTTACAGATGACACATATTCTGAATGTCATTTGGATCACAATGATCCCACAGCTTTCAATACTGTGCAACAGTTTTTCTTCTGATGCAGATCTGATCCCCATATATGATCCGGTTCAGATCCGGATCAATCTTACAGATGACATATTGTGAATGTCATTCCGATTACAATGATCCCACAGCTTTTAATACTGTGCAACAGTTTATCCTGTGATGCAGATCTGATCCGGATCAGATCCTGATCAATCTTACAGATGACACATATTCTGAATGTCATTCGGATCACAATGATCCCACAGCTTTCAATATTGTCAAGGTTTGAATGAGATTGACTGATTGCTAGTTCTCCAGTTTATTTTATATATTTTGAAATAGTTGTGGTGAATTGTTGATAAGTTCAATTGTAAGATTTGCATACAGAAGGTTCTGAAACACTGTTGCCAGAGCTAGGGCAAATACAATTTGTGAATTTTCTCTCTTGGGAAGCTTATTCTGTCTTTCGATAATACCAAACGATCCTGGCAATTATTGGCCTCTAAGGGATTCAAGATTTTGTCAGAAGCTCAAGCTTTGCCATCATCATTACCATATATATGAAAGAGGTGCCTAGGGCATTTACGGGGAGATGCATAACTGGAAGGGGCCCAACTTGAATAGGAGAGGGGTAATCTTGAGATGAAACGAGCTTGAGATGGATGTCTCTTTCAACATGAAATGAAAAAAAAAATATGAAACTACCACGAGACCTTGTGAAATTTTTTGAAGAAAAAGTTGCAAAAGATCTGCATGAATGTGTAAAACCCAAAAATGTTGTATTTCTGAGACTTTTGTGTTTCACTTGAAAAATCTTGGATGAGGTTGTGAGACTTTTTTTTTACAAAGGAAGTCTCAAATGTTACCTTTGTAAGTTGGAATCTGACAGGTGTGCTGACAAGGAAATAAGATGTTGTATTAGGGAAACCGGCAATTGAGAGAACTAAGCCAGCTAAAACCAACGTCCTTGTAGCAAATTTTACGACTTTATAAATTTTGTGTACATCATGACGTCTTTCTTGTTTCTGTAACACCAAAGTTTGTGGTAATCTTCACTACAGAGGAGAAGCAAGAGTCTTTGTTCAATACTTACAGTGTATAATATACTTACAGTCCACAATATACTTACAGTGTGCAATATCTCAGCTCATTCTTATTGCAAAACTGTCTCATATTCTCAGTGACTTTGAGTTTATAGCATATCGATTGCTCTGTAAAAATTCCAAGTGCATCTCCTTTCAAAGATGAACACATGAGAGCATTTGATGTTAGGAAGGGAAGAGGCACTGAGAGGGAAAAAAATTTGACAACGAGTCAGTCATACTCTTCCGGTTTTTTCTTCATCTTCAGGCTAGTCCAACCACACCGCTAATCAAAGCGCTGAAGCTATTTCAAGAGAGGCGAGTCTCCGCTCTTCCGATCGTGGACGAGAACAACAAAATTGTAGACATTTACGCCAAGTTTGACGTTATTGTAAGTACCTTTCGCTCAGGATCTCCCGCGAAATGATTGATGACTAAAATCCATAAGATGTATCCGTCTCCACCATATATTCCCATTTGTCTTCTACAGGGCGTACATGCCAAAAAATGGCAGCAAAAAAAAAAACCTGCTATACAACATTTTATATAACATTTTATTAATTTGAGACAATTGGATGTGTAGCATCTGAGCCACTTACAACAAGTTTAACTGACAGGTTTATTTATTTATTGACAATTTGTTGTTGCTAAATATAATGTTTCTGACTTAAAAGGAGCTCCATGAAAGATAAACACACAAATTATTGTTTCAGTTCACTGAAATTATGTGTCCTTGTTTCCCTATTTCTCTAGATGTCACACTATTCTTGTAAATCATTTCTTTTGAAGTTTTCCCTCTCTGAACAAGTTGTTTAATCAATGACTTGCTTAACATTTGACATGAATCATTATACAAGAAGTAGACAGACCAGAAACAGGATCACATGCAGTCAATATTCGAAAAAAATTTGGAGAAGTGGAGGGGTGTAGGGGGGAGGTAGAATTTGGAGCATTTGGCCCCAGAAGGGTTGTTCCATTGTATTAAAGGATTCTGTTGCATGAAATAAAGGCAGGCTAAGAATGTCTTGTTTTTTTTTTCATATTTATTTTAAATCTTTCACTTTTCTTTTTTGTTGTTGATCCTTCCTAAAGAACATTTCTCGCTGTCATATCGTTATTTAATACTAACATTGAGAGTAATTTATGCATGATCAGAACGATGGAAACGGATATATTCTATTACACTTAATAGCTATTTTGTTGTGGAATCTTTAATAGTTCTGGATCCTTCAGTCACATTAAGAGGTCTCCATTAATAGTTTCTGGATCCGTCAGTCACATTAAGAGGTCTCCATTAATAGTTTCTGGATCCGTCAGTCACATTAAGAGGTCTCCATTAATAGTTTACGGATCCGTCAGTCACATTAAGAGGTCTCCATTAATAGTTTCTGGATCCGTCAGTCACATTAAGAGGTCTCTATTAATAGTTTACGGATCCGTCAGTCACATTAAGAGGTCTCCATTAATAGTTTACGGATCCGTCAGTCACATTAAGAGGTCTCTATTAATAGTTTCTGGATCCTCCAGTCATATTAAGAGGTCTCCATTAATAGTTTCTGGATCCGTCAGTCACATTAAGAGGTCTCTATTAATAGTTTCTGGATCCTCCAGTCACATTAAGAGGTCTCTATTAATAGTTTCTGGATCCTCCAGTCATATTAAGAGGTCTCCATTAATAGTTTCTGGATCCGTCAGTCACATTAAGAGGTCTCTATTAATAGTTTACGGATCCGTCAGTCACATTAAGAGGTCTCCATTAATAGTTTCTGGATCCTCCAGTCATATTAAGAGGTCTCCATTAATAGTTTCTGGATCCTCCAGTCACATTAAGAGGTCTCCATTAATAGTTTCTGGATCCTCCAGTCACATTAAGAGGTCTCCATTAATAGTTTCTGGATCCTCCAGTCATATTAAGAGGTCTCCATTAATAGTTTCTGGATCCGTCAGTCACATTAAGAGGTCTCCATTAATAGTTTCTGGATCCGTCAGTCACATTAAGAGGTCTCCATTAATAGTTTCTGGATCCGTCAGTCACATTAAGAGGTCTCCATTAATAGTTTCTGGATCCTCCAGTCATATTAAGAGGTCTCCATTAATAGTTTACGGATCCGTCAGTCACATTAAGAGGTCTCCATTAATAGTTTACGGATCCGTCAGTCACATTAAGAGGTCTCCATTAATAGTTTCTGGATCCTCCAGTCATATTAAGAGGTCTCCATTAATAGTTTCTGGATCCTCCAGTCATATTAAGAGGTCTCCATTAATAGTTTCTGGATCCGTCAGTCACATTAAGAGGTCTCCATTAATAGTTTCTGGATCCTCCAGTCATATTAAGAGGTCTCCATTAATAGTTTACGGATCCGTCAGTCACATTAAGAGGTCTCCATTAATAGTTTACGGATCCGTCAGTCACATTAAGAGGTCTCTATTAATAGTTTCTGGATCCGTCAGTCACATTAAGAGGTCTCCATTAATAGTTTCTGGATCCTCCAGTCACATTAAGAGGTCTCTATTAATAGTTTCTGGATCCGTCAGTCACATTAAGAGGTCTCCATTAATAGTTTCTGGATCCGTCAGTCACATTAAGAGGTCTCCATTAATAGTTTACGGATCCGTCAGTCACATTAAGAGGTCTCTATTAATAGTTTCTGGATCCTCCAGTCACATTAAGAGGTCTCTATTAATAGTTTCTGGATCCTCCAGTCATATTAAGAGGTCTCCATTAATAGTTTCTGGATCCTCCAGTCATATTAAGAGGTCTCCATTAATAGTTTACGGATCCGTCAGTCACATTAAGAGGTCTCCATTAATAGTTTCTGGATCCTTCAGTCACATTAAGAGGTCTCCATTAATAGTTTACGGATCCGTCAGTCACATTAAGAGGTCTCCATTAATAGTTTCTGGATCCGTCAGTCACATTAAGAGGTCTCCATTAATAGTTTCTGGATCCGTCAGTCACATTAAGAGGTCTCTATTAATAGTTTCTGGATCCGTCAGTCACATTAAGAGGTCTCCATTAATAGTTTCTGGATCCGTCAGTCACATTAAGAGGTCTCCATTA
>JAIPMN010001064.1:1844-13176 GCA_020650975.1 Apostichopus californicus | reverse complement strand
CTTACACAGATGGTAACGGGCTCGAAAAGTAAAAAACAAAGAATTTCTCTTTAAAGTTATGTAACTGAATTAGAATGGTTGCAAACGATGGGTAGAGTAGACCGGAAATCAGGTTCCAAGCAATATCGTAGCCGCCTCTGATTAAGGTTGCTCCAATCTGTGAGTATCCACGACGACAAGGGTAATATGCCACATCAATTAATCCTTTTTATTAAATAAGCAGCTTATTATTCTGGCTGTATTTATACAATAAACTATGCTCTCGCATCTTGAGTACTTAAACAACAGACTTGCTGTACCGTAAATAAATCCTTATTTCAGTAACGTTAATTTAATATGCAATTTTGACTTTTTTTTTGTTTCTCTATTGCAGTCATGGGTAAGATATCTTAATTTGAAGTTGAATGTTAAAAACCAAAATCTTAGGCATTAATAGACATTACATAAAGTGCAGACCCCTCGATGAAAAAAATGCTGCAAAACTAAGTTTTATTTAACTAAGTCAAAGTACAGACAAGCAGTGGAAACGTCTTCAAGTTATTAAAAAACTGTATAAGATGTTAACTTACGTACCAAAACGTAACCAATCTTTTTGGCCAACTTGAAAAATAGTGAGTTAAAAGTATATTACAGTTCAATGAATTATCATATGTAATAATCTGATAAAACAAGACTAGATATTAAAACATACAAAGCCGTGAACGGTTATGTGAATAAAAACATATTATTGGGGACACATTCTACATCTCATGTCTTAAGTTACAAATGGACTTACACAAATGGTAACGGGCTCGAAAAGTACAAACAATGAATTTCTCTTTAAAGTTATGTAACTGAATTTCTCCAATCTGTGAGGATTCACGACGACAAGGGTAATACAATCAAAGTCACTTAATGCTTTTCACTAAATGAACAGACAATTGTTCTGGCTGTATTCATAACACTATAGTATGCTCTCGCACGTTGAGTTATTAAACAATAGATTTGCTGTACCGTAAAGAAATCTTCAGTTCAGTAACGTTAATTTACGATAATATTTTGACTTCTTTTTTGTTTCCTATTGAAGTCACGGGTAAGAAATTTGAATTTGAATTCTTAGAGTAAAATATCAAAATATTAAGGAGTGAATACGTCTATAGACATTGACATGAAGTGTGACCCCCTCGATGAAGTAAATGCTGCTAAAATGAAGTTTTGTTTATACTAAGTCAATGTACAGACAAGCAGTGGACACTTCTTAAAGTTATAAAAATGTGGCAAACGGAGTACCCGTCAGTATCGTTATTTTCCTTAATAGGTTATAAATTTACTAATTTATGTTTCTCCTTTCTCCTTAAAGAAAAGGTTTTAGACACTCCATTTACATTTAGAGGCTTAAATTACAGTTATAGCAACAAAGCCTCGTGAACAGACATTTAAGAAGTAACGAGCAAACTGTTGATTAAATTTTAATGAATAATTAAATGTACAAGACTGATTAAACAGGCACACATTTAAGAAGAAAGTAACATATTTGGTGCTGAACAAAAGTTGCAGAGCTTTGACATACCCACTTGTTAATATTTAGCAGGGTTTTTCTCGTAAAATATATCAAACTGTGTTTGTTTATAGTCGTATCCACTTTAATATCGGAACAGTGAATATGAATTGAACTTTGAATGTCTCTTGTGTTTTGTTATGGTTCATTCACTGATCCATATTTAAAACAAAATGAACTTCCTCGCGACTGTAGCGGGTGATATAAATAGTAAACAAGGGGATATTCTTTAAACTTGCAACAGAAAAAGAATGTATTAACTGCTAAAAGAGGGTCGATGAATTCTGCGTTCTCAAGCAATGATACATAAAGTTCTGAAAGAAGTGACTGTTATCACATGAGTTTACTGCGACAGCGAATATTCACCACCATTACTTAATGTTTAGCATTGAACAAATGGCTGATTCATGTGGTTGTTATCATAACGGCTTCTCTTATCTCGCTTATAGTGTAACGTTCTTAGTTTATGCTATTTTCTGTTTCCTATGTTTTTCTACACAAGATTCGGATAACACATTTCATTACTACATTGACAGTCTTTATCAGACAGACTGTTAGTATAAGAGCATGCTCCATTCTAGCATTTCGATTGCTTAAATACAGCGACTTCGGATATGCAAACACATCACTTAGTGATTGGTATTACATCAATATCTGACTGATTTGGCTGTAATCCTAACTTTTTACTTTTTCCTTGAATGTTGCTCACTTTAACCTGATAATTGTTGAAACATAAAGAAGTATACATTTCACTTACTTTACTATCCGGTATTTAGAGAGAGAGAGAGAGAGAGAGAGGTAGAGAGAGAGAGAGCATGGTTTTGTAACGTTAAAGAAAATACAGCACACTGAAGTAATGTTACCTTATCAACTTAGACAATTCTGCGACATAAAAAGTAAACGAATAATTACATGTACAGTGATTATCAAAATGTTGTTGCTTGGTTATAACTTATGAACTGTTTTGCAGTCGGAACAGTAATAATGTAATTAACTTCGGATATCACTAGAGACAAGCAGGCCGATAGGAAGGTATAATGTCCAAATATTACGTCCAGTAGATACTAACTCTGTATCCTGTTATCCACAATATTAATCAAATGGATTTTCACGACCGTAACGGGATAAAAAGATAAATATAGGTGTACTTTTAAAACGTGGTAGTAATGGTGATTATGTGATAGTTGAGAGTTGATAAATTCAACGTCCAAACGATGATGTATAATGTATGATTAAAGTTATGAGTATCAGAGGGGTTCACAGCGACGGCGATAATACATCAACGTTGCTTAAGGCTCTGAATACATTTGATTGATATGGTTGTAAACCTAACAATTTACTCTGAAATCGCATGTTTATACTTTCAATTGTAGTAATATAAAATGGTTCACTTTAGTAACATATTATTACAATAGTTTCTATTCTTACTCTTCTTCTTCTTCTGATTCCTCATGAAAAGTTAACGGTGAGACATTTCATATCAATTTGAATACTTATATTAAAGTACAACAGTAGTGACGTTTTCAGACGTTCACATCAAGTGAAGACAATTCGATGGAGCTATTGCTGCCGAAATGAAAGTAACAATCTAATTCAGTATACAGAAAAGCGGTAGAAAATTCTTTAGATACTGAAAAATAGACAAATTTGAAATATATAAACCAAACGTGAACATTTTTTCAGATAACTTGCTAATTAATTATAAGAATGTTTACTACAGCCCAAATAATAATCATTGAATATATAGTACAAGAGCAAATTAAAAAGAAAATAGCATATCTGTAGCTGGGCGGCATAGTTATGGGCTACAAGCGTCCTCAGATCTAGCAGTGACAGAAGGATACGGACGACAAAGAAGATGTAATATGGAAAGTCAAAGCCCAAAATTGATATGTCTAGATGCACAGTTGAGAGAAGATGAAACTTGTCACAACTGTACTGAAGATAAAAGTAGTAACTATATGTTTTATTTAAAGAAAATAGAGGGAGCATGGTGATCATGCTATGTGAGTGAAAAAGCGATGAAGCATTAATCTGTGATACAACTATCACATGGTTTTACTTTGAAGGCCGATATGCACGTATGTTACATGATGGTTTGCAATGAATTAACAACTGATTGAGTTCATTGAATAAATAAAGGCATAGTCTTATATCGTAAGTCAAAAATGTAATGTCGACAAAAGGAGTAACTGCATGATTTGATGTTAAAAATACAACAGAGGAAGCATGGTGATCATGCTAAGTGAGTGAAAATGGTCTCGCGGTTCCAAGCGATGAAGCATTAATCTGTGATTCAACTATAGCACTGCGACGCACTGCAGTTTTATTAGTACATGGTTTGCAATGAAGGAACAGCTGATTGAGTTCTCTGTAGAAATAAAAGTATAGTCTGATCTCGTATGTTGATTAATTTTACAAGAAAACTGTTCTAACATAAGGAAGTATGCACTTCAATAACATAAATTTACCCTAACAATGTTTCTTTTTCTGATTTCTCTATAGCAAGTAGGAGTAAGACATTTCATTTCAATTTAATGAGTTATATACAATAGTGTTATTAACGTATATACAGACATGATACCGTCACTCGAGTTAACGATGCAACAATGAAGCGTAAAACTAAGTCAGTTTAGAGAAAAAAAATAATAGAAACTTCTCCATGAGATAAAAAGATGAACTATTTAAATATATCAACCAAAACTTAACAAACATTTCAGAAACGTTGCAAAATAATGAGAAAAAAGGTTACTACAGCCCATCCAATAATCTGATAAACAGTATAAGAGCAAGTTTGACAAAGCATAGCATATATGTAGCTGGGTCGTATAGTTGTAAGCATTCACCGTACTAGCGTCCTCAGATATATTGAGTTCCATTTATAACTAAAGGCATAGTCTGATAGCGTATGTCACAACTGTATTGTCGACAAACTCCTATAGAGGAAGCACGGTGATCATGCTAAGTGAGTGGAAATGGTCTCGCGGTTCCCAGCGTTGAAGCATTAATCTGTGATACAACTATCACATATATCAACCAGCAGCCTCCCTGCCAGGAGCTGAGAAAAATTAACGGACGCTTGGAAAATATGAGATACATGAATAGTGTAAAAGGGGGCCGATAAAATAATTGATTCTGCGCCGGAATTTTCCCTCGACGCGCTTTCCCATCACATGCTTAGATAACATTCCAGTGAAATGTAACTTCTATTTCTATAATGTGTTTTTGAGCTATCAACATTCAACATTCAAAATTTGATTACAAAATGCTACGTTTCCCGGGGCTTCTCGCTCTGGATCTGTTAGGGGATTTGAAATACATCTAGGAAAATTAAATTCCTCTTTCTGGCATGTAATTAGTTTAAACTCTCTACGAGAGACATGCGAAAACTTCGCTGCTCCGGGGGACTGTGTGTGAGGGTGAAGCCCTGCACCAAGCTATGGCTCTGATATACAAACCACAAAATGCAAGGGTAATTCCTTTCCATCATGTGGTTTTATGCCTCAAATCGCTATAGCACAAGAAGCATCCGAAATTTTTGCGAATGTACGTGGTTTGGCCCAAACTCTGTTAGAAATGTGAAGGAACATAATTTTCATTAAAGAAACCTGTCCGAAAAATTGTTGATTATTAGTGTTCCAGAATGTTTGAACGTTAATGCCATCTTATAAAACAAAAATACCATCGTAGAACCCCACAGCCCCATCCGTCAACACAACGATGGTTGAAAGGTTTAGTTAGAAAGCTAAGCGGTCAATTATTTTATTCTAGATCGCTTAACTGGTCAATTCAGAATTTATTGACGTTTCATGTATCAACGAAAGCCCAAGATGTGCTTGTCTCTCGACTGCCTATTATTTTTCGCAGACTTCCATGACCGCCAAAACGTTCGGTAGTGATAAACTCTATATCTCGTGAGCTAGAGTCGATAGAATAAAAAAAAATCGACTTTCACGCCTGAGAAAAGTAGTAAACAAAATATTTCACTTTACAAATACCGAGAGGTAAAAGAAGATGAATTCTGGTTGCAATTGATGATGTATAATCTCTGATTAAAGTTACGGTTATCACGTGGGTTCAAGTGGCCGCGATAATTCATCGACGTCACTAAGTGCTTTGTATTCAATGATTAAGTGACTTATGTGGCAAAATATTATAAAATCGCGTGTTGGTTACTTAAACAAGATAATGTGGTAACATAAAGAAGTACACTTCAGAAACTGGAGCTTAAAATATTTTCTTTTCTTGTTCTTGTTCTTGTTCTTCTGATTCTCTTGAAAAGTGTATGGTAAGACATTTCATATCAATTTGATTTCTAACACTGGTAGCGACGTTTCAGACGTTTACATGAAGTGAAGTTCCTTGAATGGAGATAGTACTGCCAAACAAAAAGAATTACGATCTATCTCAATATGCAGACAAGGAGTGAAAAATTCTTCATGAGATGAAAGATGGAATATTTGTAATACATAAACCAAAAGACATTTCAGACAACTTGCAAAATAATGAATAAATTGTTTAACAACAATTCTACGAACGATTAAAGATACAGTATAAGAGCAAGATTGAAAGAGAATATCATATCTGAATCTAGGTGGTTTATTTGTAGGCATTCACCGTACTAGCGTCCTCAGATCTAGCATATATCACGCCTTATAATTTTATAATCTACTACAAAGTCATAACATTCACAGTCGTAAAACGTAATTGACTTAAGATGTGTCTAGAAGGTACCAGACGACAAGAAAGAATTTATGTCCAAACTCGAAGTACAATAATTATATGTCTCGATCCACAGTTGTGAGGAGACAAACTTTTCATGGTTGTATTGCTGACAAAAGTTGTAAATAAAGTAAATGTGGTGATTATGTTAATTGAGAGCAAATGGTCACCCGGTTCCAAGTGATGAAGGATAAGTTTGTGGTACTGCTATAACATCGGTCCACTACGACCGCGGATATTTAGTCATGCCACTTGATGAATGAACAGCTCAAATTGACGTTAGTATTTTTCTCCTTCTGTTTCCTCTATAACAGTTGTCGGTAAGACATTTTATTGTATTCTCCATGAGATGAAAAGATGGGCAAACTTAGAACATATATACTGAAGTTTAACAAATCTTTTTAGACAATTATGCGAAGTAAAAAAAAAAAAAACTTTCCAACGAATAATCAAATGTATAATAATTATCAAATTCTGGTTGCTTGGTAATAACGAATAATGTATTTTGCAGTCGGAAAGGTCATAATTTAATTTAATTTGGATTTCGCTAGTGGCAAAGTTACGGAAAGGAAGTTAATGTCAAATGAAAAGGCCAGTAGTGACAAAATATATATCCGACTATCCACAGTAGGGTTTAAAACGACTTTCAGCGAAGATAACGGAGAGAAAAGTAGTTAACTAAGGATTTCTCTTTTAATAATGCTTTGGTTTGCATGAATAGCTAATTGATGTGACTGTAATAATAAAAGTGTACTACAACATTGAATGTTGATTATTTAACTAGAGCACAACAATCACTTCTGTAACGTTATCCTCTTCGTTTCTGTTCTCTCCCTAACAGATAAGAGTAAGACATTTATTTTCAATCTGAAGACTTTAAAGTATTTTGTGGTGGCTGTTTTTTTTCGACTAGGTAAATTGCTTAATATTTTCTGCATCAAATGGCGAAAACTGCATCTACACATGCATTTATCATCCTGAAAATATAATTTCTTTGAATTTGTGTGATATTTTGTAAATGGATCCCTCAACAGTAGAATGGATAATGCCATCAAAACACTTTACTTGAAAATGTCTTTCTTTTTCTTTATAATTAGTAACCTTTAATCCTCAAAGGAAAAAAATAGTTCTACATATTATTTTCAAGTTGATATAGAGACTTCTAAGAACAGAGAATTTTGATAGCTAAGCAAACATTGCAATTGTATCATTTTTCAATGATGAATCAACAAGAAGATTAAATTAGCCTAAGTAATGCTTTTGAAGCGCATTTGCCCAGATGACATGACAGACTCCATATCCCCCCCCCCCCTCTATTGTGATCCAACTTATTGCAGTAGTTGAAGGTGTAGCAAGTTAAAATAGGTACCAAGTTAACAAACTCAGAGTTACCCTCGTGGAAGCTATATCACACTGTGGTTAAATGTTAATAACAAAAAGATCCACAGACTTTACAATAGGAATATAAAAACGTAGTTAACTGCATATTTCTCGAGTAACAAAGACAAGGAGAAAAAAGAAAGATAATGTCCAAATAAAACGTTTAGCAACGAAAAACTCTAAAGGCTAAGAAACGGCTATGCATAAACCCAACATCTCTGCTTATACATGGGTTAACTGCGAAGTTTCGTCGTCGATAGGTTAATTATTGTAAACTTGTCATGCAAGGCTATTAGCTGAAGTGTGAATATTAGAGGATTATTGCAGGAAGGTTTGCTTTCAGTGCGTGTTTGTACATGATGCAGTTCTACTGCGGCGGTATCATGCTAAACTGTACTATACCCATACAAGACCATATATATGTACAGAGCAGTATATATACATATAAATATATATATATATATATATAAATATATATATATATATACTGTAATATATATATATATATACAGTACAGTACAGTACAGTACAGTACAGTATATATATATATATTATATATATGAAAACTATATTTTGGTCCATTTACCAATGTCCGGCCCGCAATCAAAAAGGAAGGAGTTTAGCTTTTCACTGCCCAGGAGTTGTTCATCATTTAGGATTTAGGCTATCCCAGCTGACAAGGGCTGGTCCGTGTACGTGTGTCACCTTGCCTATACACGTTTAATGTTTTTAATAACAAAACATACTCGAATCTCGCCTATTGATGACTTTAACAAAATATTTGTTACATAAATAAAGTACACTTACATAAAGTTTGCTCCCAAAACATTCTTTCCCTCTTCTGTTTTCTCTATGACAGAATCAGGTAAGACATTTAATTGTAATTTGAGTACTCGCAGCAAAACTATACTAGTAGGGAGATATTATTTGTAAGTGAAAGTATGGTTATAGCGAAGTGTACATACAACTCAAGAAGTGAATACTCGGCCGATTAAGGCAATAGTACCGAAATGTTAGAGTAATTCACTGTGCAGACAAACATTCGATAACTTTTCTTTGGATGAATCATAAAACTAATGACTCATAGAAGTATGCACAATACAAGACTGATTAAACAAGGCGCCAGTTAAATGGATATTCCAGGCTAAGGTTGATTGTTTAATAAAATGTAGGGAAGTTTTTCCATCTTTAGGTCGAAATCACATCCTCGAAAGATTATAGCGCTTTGTTATTAGAAGACATGATATTCTTTATTAATTTGGTGATATATTTTGAATGAATCTGGCAACAGAGGAGTTAATGATGTCATTGCGGCAATTCAGCTGTTATTCCCTGAAGATATTAAACTCACTTATACGCAGTGAAAATATGATTGTATATAAAACTGGCATTTTGATGCAACTCTAATTAGAGAGAACCATTAAAGCTAAGCAAACATTCCAATTGTATCAGGTTTCATGGATAAATCAACAAGAAGAATATTATCTGAAAGTAAAGATTTTTAATACAATTAACTTTTTGACTTCCGGGTAAGCACATCCTGTAGTGAATCAAGGGCTTAATCAGTCAATATAGGCTACATTCAATAAAACCACATCTTGAATTACGGGTGAGATTCTTTTCCAACGATTTATTATGGAATATCTTTCTTTTCCATGTAAATGTTACTTTGTCTGCCACCTGAATATCCCTTCGTTATGTTCGTTATTTGTAAGGTAATCGATATACGTCCATGTTCTGACCTGGTAGGGTCCATGTCATAGCATATGCTAGCTTAAGGTTAATAAATGGATGCCCTTTAGAGTAAGAAGTGAATTCACTTCAGATGTCTGTAGCAAAAAACAGAAACAAAGAACTGCGCATTGACCAAAACCCAAAATACACCAAAATATAGTACGTTCTTTGATCTAAAGTAGTGGTACTAAAGAAATATACAACAGATAAAGTGACATCTTTATTATCACGTGCTTCAAAATATCGGATTCCTTAAAGGTTCGACCTCTTAAAAAGATGACACTTTGTTATCATCAATTTCTAGATTGTTGTAGAAGAACGTAGATAGGACTTATATTAAGAAAAAAGTTAACGAAACGAAGCACAGGTTAATGATAAGTCGTTACATGATTTTTACGATTACAACTAGCCAAACAATCTGGATTTAGTTTGGAGTTTATCTCGCATAAGAAACTTATAACATGGCAACTAAGAAAACGATTTATGTTTCATCCTCTCGTCCTCCCTATATATTATTTGTATAATTAATTTGGCTGTAACGATCAAATGAAACTGTTTTCGCACTTTGATTACTTTAACCGACATGTGTACCGTTGTTTTGATTATTTTTGATTAATGTTCCGTCCATCTCTTTCTCCCCTTCCTCTTCCATATTTCATCTCATTTCCCACTTAATCTATCTTTTTCTTTGGGTTTTTTGTTTGTTTTTAAAGCATCAAGAGATGGTAATACAATCTATTTCAATTTTAAGACTAACATTTAAGTAGCTCCATAATAATATTGTTGTTTTAATAAAGTAACATTATTTTGAAACATATACTACCAAATTAAACATAAAGGTACCGTTAAAGTTAATGTTGGAAAAAAGTTTCAAGAGATGTGTAAGTAAGTTTGTACGGCGATTTATTGGTTTCGTCAGCAATCACATGAGTGACTAGCAAATGTTATTGTGAGGGAAATCAAAATGCTTACTAAATATGCAAAAATGATTTTTTACGAGTGTAAACGAATGTAACAAAGAATAGCTATCTATGTATATATGTCATTAAAATTGATAATGATAAGAAAATATAATATAATGAATAATATGCACACTGAAGTTAAATGGATAATTAAATACACGAGACTCATTTAGCAATGCGCTGTTCAAACCTCACGACGTATTTGTGACAGCCAATGAAGTTCAACCTATACTTCTTCAGATGCAGCAGAGACCCTCTTGTAGCCTAGGCTATATAACGCTGGGAACGGTAATATAAAGGGACCCACTTACAGTCAGAGTATATAAGAACGTAATTAACTTCCATGAGAGGTGATAACAATCTAATCCCACGCGTTGATTACATTAACTAGAACATGTTTGTGATATAGACTAGTACATGTGAGTAACGCAGTTTAGATTCGGTGACGGTTGTTTCCCTCTTTCTCCTTTTTATCTTATTTAATGATATTTCCTCTGCAGGAGTTGGTAAGACAATTTCTTTCAATTAATAGTTATAGCAATAACTGCTTGTACAGACAGTTATGTGACGTGTAGCGATCATCAAATCTAAACTACAGTAGTGGTAAAATATTTGTTATTGTAATCCAAAGAAGTCGCCTTAACACTGTTCGAAAGGAAAAACAACCCTCATCAAAATCACATAATTTTAGATGGTCATTCCTTTAAAGAATGGTTGAAAGATAAAATTATTTTAGACATGTAAAATAGGAACATAGTGTTAACCTCCAGGTAAAAGAAACTTTCTTTAAATTCTAACATGGTGTTTACGAGATATCGTCATTAAAGGTTATACATCGTGTACAAACTATGCAAAAGCAATTCAATTTTTAATTTTCTGATTTAAAAGTGACTGCTTCAATATGTTTGTACTTATTTGAATTGACATTATAAAAGTTTTGCAATCACTGGAGTGAAAATATAACCGTTTGAAGTTCAAGACATCTTACGTAGTTGCG
>JAIPMN010001062.1:0-19152 GCA_020650975.1 Apostichopus californicus | reverse complement strand
ACCCCCCCTCTTCTTCTGGTGGCATCGTCCAGCGTCTTAATACACCTCCTTCCGTCTGCATCCACCTTCCACAGACATCCTTCTTCTTACGTCGTCGTTATCCTGCGTCATTATCCATCTTCTGCATCTGAAAAAACAAGGCTAGAAAAGCAGTTAGAACATTTCAAACACATAACCCACCCACTAACCCTGGGACCCCCCCTCTTCTTCTGATGGCATCCTCCAGCCTCTTAATCCACCTCCTTCCGTCTGCATCCTCCTTCCACCAGACATTCTTGTTCTTCTGCATCTGAAACAACAAGCCAAGAAAAGCAGTTAGAACATATCAAATACATAATCCACCCACTAACCCTGGGACCCCCCCTCTTCTTCTGGTGGCATCCTCCAGCCTCTTAATCCACCTCCTTCCATCTGCATCCACCTTCCACAGACATCCTTGATCTTCTGCATCTGAAACAACAAGGCAAGAAAAGCAGTTAGAACATATCAAATACATAACCCACCCACTAACCCTGGGACCCCCGCTCTTCTTCTGGTGGCATCGTCTAGCGTCTTAATCCACCTCCTTTCGTCTGCATCCACCTTCCACAGACATCCTTCTTCTTACGTCGTCGTTATCCTGCGTCATTATCCGTCTTCTGCATCTGAAACAACAAGGCTAGAAAAACAGTTAGAACATTTCAATAACATAACCCACCCACTAACCCTGGGACCCCCCCTCTTCTTCTGGTGGCATCCTCCAGCCTCTTAATCCACCTCCTTCCGTCTGCATCCACCTTCCACCGACATCATCCTTGTTCTTCTGCATCTGAAACAACAAGGCAAGAAAAGCAGTTAGAACATATCAAACACATAACCCACCCACTAACCCTGGGACCCCCCCTCTTCTTCTGGTGGCATCGTCCAGCGTCTTAATCCACCTCCTTCCGTCTGCATCCACCTTCCACAGACATCCTTCTTCTTACGTCGTCGTCATCCTGCGTCATTATCCGTCTTCTGCATCTGAAAAAGGAAGGCTAGAAAAACAGTTAGAACATATCATATACATAACCCACCCACTAACCCTGGGACCCCCCCCTCTTCTCCTGGTGGCATCCTCCAGCCTCTTAATCCACCTCCTTCCGTCTGCATCCACCTTCCACCAGACATCCTTGTTCTTCTGCATCTGAAACAACAAGGCAAGAAAAGCAGTTAGAACATATCAAAAACATAACCCACCCACTAACCCTGGGACCCCCCTCTTCTTCTGGTGGCATCTTCTAGCGTCTTAATCCACCTCCTTCCGTCTGCATCCACCTTCCACCAACATCATCCTTGTTCTTCTGCATCTGAAACAACAAGGCAAGAAAAGCAGTTAGAACATATCAAATACATAACCCACCCACTAACCCTGGGACCCCCCCTCTTCTTCTGGTGGCATCCTCCAGCCTCTTAATCCTCCTCCTTCCGTCTGCATCCACCTTCCACCAACATCATCCTTGTTCTTCTGCATCTGAAACAACAAGGCAAGAAAAGCAGTTAGAACATATCAAATACATAACCCACCCACTAACCCTGGGACCCCCCCTCTTCTTCTGGTGGCATCGTCTAGCGTCTTAATCCACCTCCTTCCGTCTGCATCCACCTTCCACAGACATCCTTCTTCTTACGTCGTCGTTATCCTGCGTCTTTATCCGTCTTCTGCATCTGAAACAACAAGGCAAGAAAAACAGTCAAAACATATCAAATACATAACCCACACACTAACCAAGCCTCTTATTAGGGCCAAAGTAACATCTATAAAACTATAAGTCTCCTTAGCTATATCTAATGGACCCATAGCAAAAGTTCGATTTTGTTTCGGCGGGTGGAGGGTGGGTGGGGGGAGGGGACACAATATTTGGGGAGGGTGCTATGGGAGGGATCCAAAGGGAGTGTGTACCCCTTTAAAGTCTAAAAAATTGGAGTAAGCCCTGGTAGATTCCAGTTGAACTTTTGAACTGGGTTCAACTGGAATTTTCTATATGGAAATTGGCACAAATTGTTCTAGGTTGAAATGGGTGAACTAGGGTTCCCAACTGGTTCAACTATGTTTTACTGGGTCCAACTCGTTCAACTATATGTTTTACTGGGTCCAACTGGTTCAACTATGTTTTACTGGGTCCAACTGGTTCAACTATGTTTTACTGAGTCCAACTGGTTCAACTATGTTTTACTGGGTCCAACTGGTTCAACTATGTTTTACTGGGTCCAACTGGTTCAACTATATGTTTTACTGGGTCAACTATGTTTTACTGCTTTCAACTGGGTCAACTATGTTTTGCTGGGTTAAACTGGGTGAACTATGTTTTACTGCTTATATTTTTAATAAGGTTGAACTGGGATTCTCAACTGGTGTTATCTACACAATATAACACCACACTATAAAAAGTGTTTTTTTTTTTACAGTAGATCTATACTGTACAAATGAAGCCTCACTTGAAATTAGATTGATAGTTTAATGTTCATAATGTTCAGTGTAGGGCATCCTCACATTTGTAGCATATACGTGTATGCTGTATACTTCACTAATAACTTTCGAAAAGTATGTTATTATGCCAATAGGACACTTCATGTTTGAAACAACAATCAAGGCAATTGCGTAAATTTTGAAATATCTGTGAGCCTCTTTTGTTTGTGACACCAATAAGTAACTGCCATTATATTTGCTAGTTGACGATAGCTTTCCTAAAATCACGCGGCTAAATATAGGTGTTAACTTGAGTATAACTAGGTTAGGCCCCAATAAGCTAGGCAACTATAACGTTAGGATATGTCTAACGTTAGTAAATGTACCATGTAGTATACCTAGTAGGGAACCGGTTTGTTAGGCCTAGCCTAAACTATAGTCCTAGGCCACTTTATATAAAGTTTCAGTTCAATTCAAATATTTATGATAAAGAGCACGTTTACAATCAATTATAACGTTACAAGTATGTGTCAATAATATAAATATACTGCAAGATCACAAAGGAGGGAACTAAGCCGCGATAATAATTTGAAATTGTTCGTAAAATTGGTTACAAATGCGATTCTGCGAAGCTTCTGTTGGCTTATGTGGTTTGCGGTTTCGGAATTTATCAATTTTAGGGATGCATTTTGCCTACCAATTGTTCAAATGGCCGAACAAGGTATAACATAATTTGTTCAAATTTATTAAATAGTAAATATTTCATATTTTTAATCTTTTCGGTACAAAAGTTTAATCGTTTAATCATAACTGTGATAAATATGACAAAGATTTATTTTACACCCCCTCATAAGTTGGCTAATTTAGCATTTTCAATATATTACGATACGGTTACTGCTTACGAACTTACATTATAATATTCTCGATAATTACGCCTAAAATAAAAGCAGTCAACATATAGTCCAAACCCAGTTGGGCCAGTGTGAAACCTAGTTCAACCCCAACATGGCAAGTTCACAGTCAACATAGTCCAAACCCAGTTGGGCCAGTGTGAAACCTAGTTCAACCCCAACATGGCAAGTTCACCAGTAAACATAGTTCAAACCCAGTTGGGCCTGTGCATTAACCAGTGAAACCTAGTTAAACCCCAGCTGGGTCAGTTCACCAGCCAATAGTCCAAACCCAGTTGGGCCAGTGCAAAACCAATGAAACCTAGTTCAACCCCAACAGGGCAAGTTCACCAGTCAACATAGTTCAAACCCAGTTGGGCACTAATTGGGCCTGTGGAAACCAGTGAAACCTAGTTAAACCCCAGCTGGGTCAGTTCACCAGCTGCAATAGTCCAAACCCAGTTGGGCCAGTGCAAAACCAATGAAACCTAGTTCAACCCCAACAGCTGGGCAAATTCACCGGTCAATTAACATAGTTCAAACCCAGTTGGGCTAGTGCAAAAACCAGTGAAACCTAGTTGAAACCCAGCTGGATCAGTTCAAACATAGTTCAAATTCAGTTGGGCCTGAACAAACCCAGTTGAACATTGTGTAAACCAGGCGCGTAGCCAGGAATTTGCCAAGGGAGGGGCGAAAATGTAGGCAAACTATCAGAGCCGTAGATACAGCATTACAAACTATCTAAGCGTACGCGCCACCATGGTTGGCGCGAAGCCTACAAGAAAATTTTGGCTGAAAATGCCTCCCAGATTGCTGGAAATGGCACTTCCCAGGCCTTTCTCTTTTGAAATTACTAGGGATATCATAAAAACATTAAAAAATTTTTTTTTAAATATGCTCAAGGGGGGGGGCAGCTGCCTCCTTTGCCCCCCCCCCCCTTGGCTACGCGCCTGGTGTAAACCCAGTTGAACCTAGCTCATGCACAGCATATAGGCCAGTTGGAACCCAGTAAGACCCATGTTAAACACAGTTAAAAACCAGTTAAACATAGTAGGCCCTTAGAGTAGAACCTAGTTGATTTTTTAACTGGGTTCTACTGGAATTTCTACCAGGGAGGGGCACATCCCCCAACACACACGCAAGGCCAGCTCCCTTTCCCCATGGTTACTGTACCGCCTCCAAACAGCACCGTTTTTCTGCATGCCCATCACTCTTCAATATAGTTCCTATGCCATCATTACTCCAGCATTGTGGACCCCATTCGACAAACGCATTGAATAGACCAAACTAGTGTATTTTTACTTTGGGACCAGACCGGGGGCCAGAATGCTCCAATAGATGAGACAGAGTGGGCTGGTGGTCAAGGCCCCACAAGTTAGTATGTAAAAATCATCGTGCTTTTCAGTAGTTTTTATCATAGGACTATGAAAGACTGGTATATATACGCAATCCTTGGCAGTTAAGGAGAGCCCTAGTCTTGAGGGTGTTTAAAACTAGATTGCCCGCAAATTGTTACTAGCACTGCTGCGCTGCGTACCAGCATCCTCGTTGTGATACCCGAGAGGGGTTTTTAACCAGTATACAACAGAAGCAGAAAAATTACTTGAAGGGTTACAGACCGTTCTTTGAAGTAATATAAACGCGTTATTATTATAAACTGATCATATCTCTATAAAGTTTGTGTTCCTCACTCGACACTAAAACAATCAACTTGTCGTGAGCGATAAAAAAATTGATGATAAGTTCAATTTGGAAGATTTTACTCACCTTCACTGCATAGCAGCACCATTCTTCTTACGGCATCGTCGTGCTGCGTCTTAATTCATCTTCTTCTGCATCTGAAAACAAGGCAAGAAAAACAGTTAGGACATATCAAATACATAACCGACCCACTAACCAAGAGTCCCATTAGGGCCAAAATAACATCTAAAAAACTATTAGTCTCCTTAGCTATATCTAGTGGACCCGCATAACAAAAGTTCGCTTTAGTTGGGCGGGGGGTGGGGGTGGAGGGGACACAAAATTTGGGGAGGGATCCAAAGTCTGAAAAATTGGAGTAAGGGGCACATCCCCCAACACACACGCTAGGCCAGCACCCTTCCCCCATGGTTACCGTACTGCCTTTTATCAACACCGTTTTTCTGCATGCCCATCACTCTTCAATAGTTAGTAATTCCTACCAGGGACGTAGCCAGGGGGGAGCAGGGGGAGCGACAGCTCCCCCTTTCAGTGTCGCAAAAATGTTAAAAACTGTTGTTTGCATGGTATTTTGTCAGTGCTCTTTTGCTCTTGAATACTAGTCAGCTCCGTTAACTCGATTATAAACGTAGTAGCATTAGGCCTATACTAATGCAGCTACTTACTTAGTTTGGCAGATGCAATGAGCTAAATGTAGCCTGTAGACTATTACAAGCCTACAATTGGCCACTGCGTAATAAAATACATATTGCCTACCTAACCGCACTCGATGGAGTGTCACGAACCGTATGCACAACGACGTCATCAACGTTCGTTATCATCCTTTCTATGATTCGTCCTAAGTTGCACGAACAGTTATGAAGCTAGCTAGCAATCGTACGTAATACGCGCTTCCTATAAATAATTATTTCACTGCTAATACACAACGATAACGATATTTGTTTTTAAGGCCACTGCACATCTGGCTGTCTTACAAAATATGAAAGTTGATATTGTCCATCAGTCAAGTTCGTCAAATGTATTAAAGTCCAGACATTGGACAATATTAAACAAGAATCATCCTACTGGAAAAATTGTAAAAGATCTGCACTATGTTTGTCTTTCTGATATAATATGTAAATTAACATGTAAACCGCGAATTCAAACAGGAAACAAAATCTGCTGATAATATCATATGATAATTATGAAACTGCAAAACATTGCACCAGGTCGTTCTAAGGACCTGCAATTGTTCAAAAAAAATCTCAAAGGGGGAGGGGACACCCCCTCCCCCATATCAATCGCAAAAAAGTGCTCCCCCTTTCAAATTCCTGGCTACGTCGCTGATCCCTACGCCATCATTACTCCAGCATTGTGGACCCCATTCGACAAACGCATTGAATAGACCAAACTAGTGTATCTTTACTTTGACCGGGGGCCAGATTGCTCCAATAGAGGAGACACAGAGTGGGCTGGTGGTCAAGGCCCCACAAGTTAGTATGTAAAAATCATCGTGCTTTTCAGTAGTTTTTATCAGAGGACTATAAAAGACTGGAATACGCAAGCCTTGGCCGTTAAGGAGAGCCCTAGTCTTGAGGGTGTTTAAAACTAGATTGCCCACGCAATTACTAGCACTGCTGCTGGGTTACAGACCGTTCTTCTATAAAGTGTGTGTTCCTCACTCAACACTAAAACAAGCAACTTGTCGTAAGCAATAAAAAGATTGGTTAGTTCAATTTGGAAGATTTTACTCACCTTCACTGCACAGCAGCATGTATAGTTACAACGGTTGCTTCCTCCATCATTAACCGTCATGTTGCAAACTAAATTCCCGCCAATTCTCATCAATACGGATGTGTTGCTGTCTGGCCCTTTATCAAAGGATTATCTTTCAAAGTCAGTGAACCAATAACTTGGTGACTCTTCTTACGTCCTTTTAAATAATGGGCGCCCCAGCCCCCCCCCCCCTTCGGTTCCTACGCCCTTGACTAAGCTTCGAAGGTGGGGGATTTTTGGCTGACAATTTTTCTCTTTACAAATTTTCTCAAACTCCTTGATCGCACTGTGAACAAACAATGGTGGGATGCAGGAGTTCAAGGAGGTGCTTGGGTGGCATTATGGTCGTTAATTAAATTTTGGTTATATTTTTCGGGCAAGTCGTGAGCCCGCCCAAATCATATTAGGCTCCTACGCCTATGCACCTGGGTGAAGAGAGGCAATAGAGATGTGTAGCGCCTTGCCCATGGACACAACGTAATGTTCTGGCCAGGACTCGAACCTGCTAGCCTTAGATCACACGTCCACTGCTCTCATGGGGTGGGGTATACCGCTGCCCCTCGAAAACTGCTGTGCCTGGTATCCAGATTTACCACTATTCCCCCCCCCCCCCTGCAAATGCACTGGGCAGAGTATAGATATGGGACAAATTTGTAGTCTGTTTGGAGTGCATATTTGCCACCAGCTAGTATTAAATTAACACCAACTTGAGAATAATTTACTATATACACCACAAAGGGTGTTAAATCGGTTATGTTTGGTGTCAGTATTGTTTCTCTGGTTGGTGTAGAAGTAGCACTGACTGTATTGATTTTTACTCCAAACTGGTGTGACGTTTAGTTCTTCCCTCTGATGTTGATTGGCATTTCGTTTTATTGTATCTTACTTGAGTTAATTCTCTATATAATACTTTTGTCAACACCTTTTCAAAGTAACACCTAAGTTTGGGCCAAATGTTCAAGCAGTAAACAACAGGCAAAAAAAAAATAGTAAGTTTCAATGATTCAAGTTTTATTTATCTTGAAAGCATCAGTTGTACAGATGAAACGTTAACAGAAAATAGAAAGCAAACTATTTATAAAGTGCATAAACAAGAATGAACAAAAGCTTGTCTCATATAAAGTTCAACAAATTACATTTGCAGGCACATTTGAGTTCAAACTGACTGGAAAACTTAAATCTTTTGAATGAAGGTAAAATCAGATCATAATATTTTCACATCATGAGTCATTAGAATTTAAATTATTCCTTTGTCTCAAAAAGTTAATTGCATGAAAGCCAATCGCAAGTCAATTATAGTGACCAAAATAATGAGATGTTTAAACACATGCTTGGGCTGTAAGTAATCACATTACAAATTACAGGGTAGTTCTTTAACAACTTTTTACCTCACTAAACATGTTAACCACTGTCTATGGCTATAAACAATTGCTGTAAACCAACACTGACTGAGGCATAAGTAGTGCACTTCTAAGAAGTGCAATCAATTTACTGAACACTTACAATGCCTTGGACAGACATAACTGTGATGATCAGATCTTGATTGACTCCTCAGTCATGAGAGGGGTTTGAAGTCAACAGCAGTCTGCTGAGGTTTTGCCTCTCTCACAGCAAATCCACTGAAGAGACAATGTTTAGTAATACAGTGTGTTCCAAACAACGAGAACAACATAAAAAAAATCCTTATGAATCAGTATATGTTATACCTGAGTAAACTGACCAAATGACGCCATGTCATCTATGTCATAACAAAGCACATGGTGACACTTCAGTCCCACCAAGGTTCACCCAGTTTACATCAAACACTTCAGTAAGTAGTGTGGCATCTGGCACTTTTGAGACAACACATTCATTACACTCCAATGATAAATTGATATCGTTTTTTCTGAACCATGGTCCAACATGAAAAGTCCCTAGCGACTGTTTTGAATTGAAATGGTACATTTGATTGATTTGATGTCTTACTGTCACAGTTTTACAAATGTTCTTAAACATTCGACAATTATCAGCAATTTGACAGGAATAATCATGTTCAGTTTTATGCTTAATGCACCAAACATGGATAAGTGGACCCACTAACCAAAAACAAGTAGGATAATGGATCATAAAGTGATGCTTTGCAATAAGAGAACAATTAAGTTGGGAATATCTCACAGAATTCAGAATGATCAGGCGCGTATCCGGAAGGGGGGGGGGGATCATTTCTAGATATTGATCACATCTGCACATCTGCCCCACCCCTCTTATCGCTTCCCGATGAGTTACGAAACTTAAATTAAAGACCTTCGCCCGTAGTACCAAGACCTCGACAAAATCCAGCAACACACCACTTCATCGTTAACAAGTGATCAGGTTGTGTATTAGTGACGTCTAGAGGTCATGCACTGACCTACATGGAGTGTGACCACGATTTTGCAATTTCCCAAGATCAGGCCCCGAAAAATCCCAAGGACACTGTACTGTATGGATATCTAGCAATATCTAGCGATATCTAGGGATGAAAATCCCAAGATCTTCTCTAAACTGAAGGCAGATAGAGAATCGAAGCCTTCAGTGTGTTATGAACTTGAAAGTGTGCGTCTTTCGAAATGAAAAACATGTGGGGCATTCTACAATAAACAGATAAAAGTTATTTATTTCAGTCTCATTTCAATTATTCAAATTTGTATTAAAGCAAGCAGCAGATATCACATCATATCAGTGAGCATGAAAATGGCATTCCAAGGATGAACAGCCTCCAAACTGTCTATGTGTGTAGTACTAGTCAAAGGCGTAGGAGCCCAAGTGGATTTGGGGGGGGGGGGGCTGTAACGACTTGCCTGAAATATATAACCAACAGTTTTGCAACATCATGTTAATATACATATCGTATGGGCATGCATCGGTTACTACATCGCATGCAAAATGACATACAATCATTTGCCGTGTTATTACCGAAATGGCGAATTAGTCGGGCAAGCTTAGAACTTAATTTTAATTACCAAGGAGATTTTTTATTAAACTATTGCTTTCCTTTAGCTACATCATTGCAATTTCTTTTTCTCTCAGTAGGTGCCCAAAAAATTCTCAGCATATTGCCCGAATTTTCACAAAAATATTTGGTTGGGGGCTGCCGCACCCCCCCCCACTCCCCCCCCACCGCCTCCTACGGCTATGTGTGTAGTTCGGTTTCGGAAATATCTGGTATTTTTTCATTTCCTTCAACAAAGTTTTATAGTATCCGTTATAAGAGGTTTTAATATTTGTACACCAATAAATTAACTGTGTCTGAATTTTCGAAAATTCCCTGACCAACATTCTTCATCATATAACTTCCCTCTACTCGTGCAATTTGGACCAGTCTGTTAGGGGTTGAAGGAGATTTTTCTGTATTGGTTGTCCATAGATGAAATTTTGTGCAAAATTGGGTATGTTTTGACATTGGGTTTGTTTTGAAGTGAATTTATTCACGAGAAATATTTTCAAATTCTGAACAAATAATGGGATTAAAACCTTGAAAAGTGGGGCTGAAGGGTATTGAAGGGTAATGATCCACAGGAGATGCGATGAGGTCGAACATGATGTGCACGCGTGACTGATGACAATCTTCAAAGAGGCTACAGATGAAAAAAAAAACTATTAGGAAATACTTGGTTCTCAGGCAAAAGTGTACATCTGGTTGGTCATTTTCAAACCCGGTGATCTGGGGGTACCAAAACCAGAAATTTTCTTGTAAGCTGCGCGCCAACCGATGGTGGCGCTCCGCTTAGAAAGTAATTAGCACCCCCCGGGTTAGAAAATCCAGGATACGCGTCTGATGATCTGCAAAGAATGCTTGTACAATTAACCCATGAATTAGTTTAGGTGAAAATATTGTATCCATGCAATTTAATAACTGCATCAATAGCTCAAATAAGACATGTCCCTTTCCTGTAAAAGATGTCCAATAACAAGGGGCAAATGTCTTTTTGAACACCAAGATTGCATCTATCCTTTTGACCAATAGCATTGCCCTGTGATCATAGGCGTAGGAGGCGGGGGGCTGGGGGGGCTGCAGCCCCCCAACCAATTTTTTGGGGTGAAAATTCGGGCAATATGATGAGAATTTTTCGGGCACCTACTGAAAGAAGAATAATTTGCAATGTGTTTGTCACTTTTTTTGGTGAAAATTCGGGCAATATGCTGAGAATTTTTCGGGCACCTAGAGAGAGAAGAATAATTTGCAGTGTGTTTTTCAATGGTTAAACTTATATTATTATTATCATTATTGTTGTAACGACTTCCCCAATAATTGTAACCAATATGGAAGGGTAATAACATGAAAAATGATTGTATGTTATTGGCATGTGATGTAATAACTGATGAATGCCTATATGCTATGCACATTAACATGTTGAACGTGCACGGAGCGCGCGAACAATTTTGCTTATATTTTTCGGGCAAGTCGTTACAAACCCCCCAAATCAAATTAGGCTCCTACGCCTATGCCTGTGATCATAACTTGATTTGAGAAGGCTTGTTTGATTTTTCGGTTGATCCATAGTCATAACTTGTTATTTCTTTATTTAAACGATTTGGTGTCATTAAAGGTGGCTTTTTATCTGATATTAAATATGACAATACCAGTTATAGTTTCATAGTGGACCACACCCTCAAGGAGATCATACAGTACATCACATCCAGAGAAAATTTACGAAGAATATGGAAAGATGCACAACTATTTAAAGTAGATCCCCTCTTGACACGTTGAACATGAACAATTTCATGTTGCTTTGCCTGTTGCACATGCAAATCTTGTGATTCTTTGTCTCTCATTTGCATGTTATTCTCACTGTAAAGTAGTTGTGCATTTTCACGACTGGTCAAACAAAGGCGGCAATATTGATTTGCCAACGAGCTCTCTACAAAACCAAATTTGAGTTAGCACCAAGATTGTCTGCACTAAACTGAGTAGAATACCATATGCCCAGGCAGGTCATTTATATCTTTGATAATATGTGTTTGAGAATTGGACCAAACCCACATTTATTTATATCTTCAGTGTGACAAAGGGCAGCACATTGGATGCTATTCAAATAGAATTATACCTAGGAGGTAGATATTTTAAAACAAATTAAAATGCACCTTGTGAATAGATGATGTTGATAATAGTGGATTCACTGTCTCAAAGTCGTCATAAAAAAAATGGAACTGGAGAGCATTACAATACTGTAAGTATTTTTGATTTTGCTTGAATTCAGAGTAAAGTTCATGGCACAGATTTGATAGACTGTCTAAGTGTGTTTTGGTATCATTGTAAACATTATATAGTCTTTTTCCAATTCATGTTCTTAGAAGGTCAGATTGTACACTACCAGTGATTTCACCAATAACATTATCCATTGAATTGACTATTTGGTTTAGAGTATTTTAATAACCTTTGAGCTTGCAGACATCGTACATAGCCTATTAACCCTGCTGCCTGAGTCTGAAGTTCCTGAGGGGTAAGGATTACAAAGGTAGCAAGTTCATCACCCTCCACATTATCATCATAATCAATATGTTCAACATCATCCTCCAAATTATGTTCCCGTTGTTCCTGAGGTCCATCTGGTAATGAAAATGGAGCATGCTTAACTATATGCTTCCTCAATTCACTAAATGAGAAAAGTGTCTGACAACATGCCCCTTGGCAACATTTCAGCAATCGATTCTGCCCATTATAACATCCAAGTTGTAACCTCATGTCCCTGAGTAAGTAAGGTACACTACCAAGATAAGCTTTGCATTTGAAACAACTCATTCTTGCAATTTAGATCTAAGCGTCCTCACATGTGGGGTCTGTTGGGTATAAGTGATATCTATTTCATAGACTGTGTTTGTAGAAATGTCCAAAACTTAAAGGGAGTGAAGACTCGCGCACAAAGAAATGTCTGATGCCGGTAATCTGAAATAGTTTCCACAACACAGTGTACATAGCAGAGATGGACATCTCAGGTCGAGATAAAAGATAACAAGGTATCACGTTTCATCAGTGGCGGAGCTAGGGGGATTGGTCAGGGGGGGCGAGAATGGTCTGTAGGGCTCTTACGACACTATCTAAGCAGAGCGCCATCACAGGTTGGCGCGGAGCGTACAGAATTTTTTTGAGTAAAGATACTCCCTAGATCACCGGAAATGACCTTTTCTGGGCCTTGCTAATTTGCAGATAAACGAAGAATAAATAGGTGTCATCGCCATTTTGTCAGAAAATTACACCAACAAAATGTGACAAATGTCAATAGGTATTTAAGAGCGCAATAAAAAAGTCAATAATCGCGAATAAGTAAAAAGTGGAAAAAAGCTGAAAAGGGCGCCAGCAGTCCATTTGAGTCCGTCAGGGGGGGTACATCCGCCCCCTCTGACTGTATGGAAGCTCCGCCACTGCGTTTCATTACTGTCTGCATTTTGTAGTGACAAGAAAAAAACTTCACTTGCAAGCGACGGAACTTTTTCAGAAGACGGCACTCGGTTTGGGGCGAGTCTTCAATGCCTTTAAGGAGATGCATGCTTACTGTGGTGAAGGCCAAACACAAAGTGACTCTTAAAGTGTGCATCAAATGCTCCCAAGGCATCATGTGAGTGCAGAACAGGGTAGGGCGATGTGGTCTACAACAATGAAGTACTGTGAAATGCTTCTTTTGGTAGGTCCAAGTGCCAGAAGATATGCGCCTCCTATGGTAATGAGAATAGAATGGTAATTAAGTCCAAAGTAAGGTTTGGATATGGAACATGTTTGTTCAGAAGAGGATGACAACAGTGACGAATAACTAGAACTTATCTTTAGAACAAACATCAATTGTGTCAAAAACTATCAATGATGAGACTACAAGCTTAAGTTGAGCATCTTTAGGTAAATTGAAATGTTGTTTCTAGTAATTCTACTAACTTGTGATTTTGCTGACATTCTTTGTGCTGGTGGTGGTGGTACTGGTTGTAAAGTAGGTTTGTGTGGCAAACTTTGTTCTGTCTGCAAATCTGGTGGCGTCAGTGGGAGTGGGCATTGCAGTGGAGATGGGGGAAGACGATCTTCATCATTAACACTCGGATGGTAACAATTAACAACAATGTTTGATCTGCTAAGTCTTCCCAGTGATGTTTTGCTGGCACCTTGACTCTGATGAAACTTGCTCATCAATACCATCAGTGAAGAGATGTGGTACTTCACATCATCTGGTATTTGCTCTGCATCAGAAATAGAGAAAAGCATGTAACATTAGCATACTATCTGATAATTGGGGTTGAAACAGAAAAGAAATACCAGTGATAGGTTGATAAACACATACACTTCTCAATCAGCTTAAGCTGCAGCTCCAAGACTTTTGACTTTTCAGCTTCAACCTGATACTCCAACTTCGTAATCTTTTCTGATTTGGTCTACAGTTCTGATAGTTCTTCTCTGCTTTCAGCAAGCACCGAGGATAGGGAATCCAGTTGGCTGGATGGTTCTAAGGTAGTTGGTGGATGGATGGCATCCATCAATCCTGAAAACCCAGCCATCATAGCCATGTTCCTAATGTCCGGTTCAATATGTTTGGCGGGTGCAGCTTTTCTGCCGTCATCCTTCTTAAGTTTTTTGCTCCTCTGAGCTGGAAGACTGGTGTTCTGTTTTTGCTGTGGAGCTGAGGCATTTGAAATGATTTCATTCATTCAATAAAAAGTACAATTTTATAAAGACGTTATGTTGCATGGTTGGTTGTTTTTATTTTATGGAGAAAAGAAATTCCTACATGGTCATCATGGCTTGGGTATTATATATGTTTGTCAGGCCTAGCTTTTAAACACAAACTCAAGAAGGATACTTGGATTCATTTGATATTTTTTATAGGAAAGTGCTCTTTTTAGTTTAAGAGTCCTATTATTTTCTGGTGGAGGTCAAACGTCATTAGCAGTGGTCCTACAAAGATTTCCATAACTTGAGTTCACATAGTTCGGCTTAACTTTTACCTATGTCTAAAAATACTGCCATTATTTCTAACCACCAAAATACCAACTTTTGCATGAGCTTTAATTTAATTCCCCATATAGCTTTCCTACATCGTTTAGCTATAATCAATATCATGTGAGCCTAAGTTGTGTGTGGGTGTGTGTGTGTGTTTTTAGTTTTTTTTGGGGGGGTGGGGGACAGTTTACGATTTGCCAATTCAATTCAGCAAAAATATCTGTAACATGCACATCCTGAAGCCCACACCCCAGGACTAATCTAGCTGCACGATTTTGAAGAATCTGAACCCGGTCAACCAATTTGTTCGTTGCCGTAGTCCAAAACGGCAGAACAATAATCAATATGGGGTACATGTAAGTAGAGCATTGTTCAGAGTATTATGTGTATGCTGGTCAACACACCAACTAAGTCTTTTAGAATACCCAGTTTCTGTGATATTTTTGCACTAATTTTGTCAATATGTTTTTCCAATTTAAGAAACGGGTCGAACCACTCTTCCAAGCTATTTGAATACATACACATTTTCAAGAATATCATTATCAAGCTTTACATTGACAGGATTAACATTTTTTATAACTTGAGAAGATCCAAATGTCATAACCTTGGTTTTAGAAGCATTATGTGTCAGCTTATTAGTAATCATTCAATCAGAAACAGCTTCCAGGTCCAAACTTATGACCCTTTCAATATCTAATTCATTTTTTGAACTATACATGATGGCAGTATCATTAGCATAAAGAAAAACCTTACAATTCGAAACTACAGTAGGAAGGTCATTAATAAAAATGATAAATAAAAGTGGACCTAACATGGATCCCTGGGGATCTACACCAATTGTAACAGGTCTTGCATCGTATTTAACCCCATCAATAATAGTAGTTTGTTCTCTATTTGACAAATAATTAGAGAACCAGGCCAGCTCATGTTCCTGTATCCCATAATAAGATCATTTATGCAGAAGAATGTCATGGTTGACTGTATCAAAGGCCTTTTTTAGGTCCAAAAAAACAGCACCAGTGATCTGACCCTTGTCCACATTATGTAGAATATTGTCAGTAATGCCAATACCAGCAAGAGTAGAATGTTGTTGTCTGAATCGAGATTTTGCCGAACTTAGAAGTCCATTGTTTTGAAGATGACCATAAACTTGGGCATGAATAGCTTTCTCAAGAATTTTAGTTTATATTATTAATAGTTAAAATAATTAGTTAATACTATTATATTATTAATCATATTATTGATATTAGTTAATATTATGGTAGGCCTAGGGCAGTTATAACGCTAGTGTTGCCCGTGGAATTGTATGCCTACTTTTGTAAATTTTAAGCATGCACCCCTACCGCAAGTACTACTAGTGCTAGTTCACACCGGTGTGAAGTTAGAAGTTATTCTACGTTCCCCGTTCGACATTCGCGAAGAAGTAACTGTAGTACACATGTTATTTATTCCATAATGGATTTGATATATACAACTATGGAAAGCCTTTTGCTCCCGTACGAGATAATCAAGGTTTTTTTGTCGAAAAAGTACATTTTGGTGTATTTTTCCAAAGATAATGAGGTTTATCAATGGGTCATATGAACTCTGAAGACGATGAAGAAAATTACCATAATGCGTCTTCCCCGGTCCAAACAGTGCTTGACCAACTCACATGACCAATACACCATCACTAATTAGATGGATGTAACGGGGCCATGAAAAACTTTGGGCCTTAATCAAAACCAGAACACATTGGACCACCTAACCAAAGGGTCATATGAACTCTTAAGACAATGTAGAAGAGTACCATAATGCGTCTTTCCCGGTCCAAAGAGTGCTTGACCAATTCACATGACCAATACATCATCACTTATTAGATGGATGTAACGGGGCCACGAAAAACTTTAGGCCCTAATCAAGACCAGAACGCCTTGGACCACCTAACCAATGGGTCATATGAACTCTTAAGACATTGTAGAAGAGTACCATAATGCGTCTTTCCTGGTCCAAAGAGTGCTTGACCAATTTAAATGACCACTACATCATTACTTCTTTAATGAGAGTAACAGGACCACAAAAAAGCTTTGGGCCCTAAACCTTGCAGCACGCCTTGGATCACCAAACTGATGGTTAACATGAACTCTAAGGACATTGTAGAAGAGTACCATCATGCGTTTTGCCCGGTCCAAAGAATGCTTGACCATTTTAAATGACTACTACATCATCACTTCTTAAATTAAAGTAACGGGACTACGAAAAAGTTTAGGCCCTAATCAAGACCAGAACGCCTTGGACCACCTAACCAATGGGTCATATGAACTCTTAAGACATTGTAGAAGAGTACCATAATGCGTCTTGCCCGTTCCGAAGAGTGCTTTCAGACCAATTTAAATGACCACTAAGTCATTACTTCTTTAATGAGTGTAACGGGACCACAAAAAAGTTTGGGCCCTAATCCATGCAGCACGCCTTGGATCTCCAAACCGATGGGTAACATGAACGCTAAGGACATTGTAGAAGAGTACCACAATGCGTCTTGCACGGTCCAAAGAGTGCTTGACCAATTTAAATGACCACTAAATCATTACTTCTTTAATGAGTGTAATGGGACCACGAAAAAGCTTTGGGCCCTAATCCATGCAGCACGCCTTGGATCTCCAAACCGATGGGTAACATGAACTCTAAGGACATTGTAGAAGAGTACTATAATGCGTCTTACCAGGTCCAAAGAATGCTTGACCAATTTAAATGACCACTACATCATCACTTCTTATTAATGTAACAGGACTGCGAATGAAAAGCCTTTGGGCCCTAATCGAAACAAGAACTCATGAACTAACTAATCAATGGGTCATATGACAATGTAAAAGAGTACTTTAATGCGTCTTGCCCGGTCCAAAGAGTGCTTGACCAATTTAAATGACTACTACATCATTGCTTCTTAAATTAATGTAACGGTATTACGAATAAAAAACATTTTGGCCCTAATTAAGACCAGAACGCCTTGGACCAATTAACCAATGGGTCATATGAACTCTTAAGACAATGTAGAAGAGTACTATAATGCATCTTGCCCAGTCCAAAGAGTGATTGACCAATTAAACTGACCACTAAATCATCAATATTTTAAATGAATGTAACAGGACCTGAAAAACCCCTTAAGGCCCTAATCAAACCCAGCACGCCTTGGACCACCCAACCAATGAGTCATATGAACTCTTAAGACATTGTAGAAGAGTACCATAATGCGTCTTGCCCGTTCCGAAGAGTGCTTTCAGACCAATTTAAATGACCACTAAGTCATTACTTCTTTAATGAGTGTAACGGGACCACAAAAAAGTTTGGGCCCTAATCCATGCAGCACGCCTTGGATCTCCAAACCGATGGGTAACATGAACGCTAAGGACATTGTAGAAGAGTACCACAATGCGTCTTGCCCGGTCCAAAGAGTGCTTGACCAATTTAAATGACCACTAAATCATTACTTCTTTAATGAGTGTAATGGGACCACGAAAAAGCTTTGGGCCCTAATCCATGCAGCACGCCTTGGATCTCCAAACCGATGGGTAACATGAACTCTAAGGACATTGTAGAAGAGTACTATAATGCGTCTTGCCAGGTCCAAAGAATGCTTGACCAATTTAAATGACCACTACATCATCACTTCTTATTAATGTAACAGGACTGCGAATGAAAAGCCTTTGGGCCCTAATCGAAACAAGAACTCCATGAACTAACTAATCAATGGGTCATATGACAATGTAAAAGAGTACTTTAATGCGTCTTGCCCGGTCCAAAGAGTGCTTGACCAATTTAAATGACTACTACATCATTGCTTCTTAAATTAATGTAACGGTATTACGAATAAAAAACATTTTGGCCCTAATTAAGACCAGAACGCCTTGGACCAATTAACCAATGGGTCATATGAACTCTTAAGACAATGTAGAAGAGTACTATAATGCATCTTGCCCAGTCCAAAGAGTGATTGACCAATTAAACTGACCACTAAATCATCAATATTTTAAATGAATGTAACAGGACCTGAAAAACCCCTTAAGGCCCTAATCAAACCCAGCACGCCTTGGACCACCCAACCAATGAGTCATATGAACTCTAATGACAATGTAGAACAGTACCATAATGCGACTTGCCCGGTCCAAAGAGTGCTTGACCAATTAAAATGACCACTACATCATCACTTTTTAAATTAATGTCCATCTCATATGTTATGTATCGTGCGTTTTAGTGTCAACCGGTAGCATTACAAATTGTACTTTGGACCCTCAAAAAATGAAAAAAAGAGAACTCGTTTTAAGTGTATTCCAATTAATGACTGCATGTATATATATGGCCAAATTCTGTAGGAAAGTTTTTACAATTTAAGAAAGTTACCTCTAAAAGACTTTTGAATTCATCGATATGTCAGCATATATAACACTACTTACGCAAATCACTTA
>JAIPMN010001061.1:0-11835 GCA_020650975.1 Apostichopus californicus | reverse complement strand
CAAGACGTACAGTGAATCACACATATGTTCAATGGGATTTACGTGTATGATTGCTGTAATAATACTTACTGTTTGTGCAATTATTTTTCAGCTTTGAAACATCGCTTACGCATCTGGCTGTGATATTGTCATCGGTGTAAACATTTACTGTACGTTCTGCCTCATCATGTTGACTTCCAGAACTGTTATCAAATACCTGCGAAGGCAAACAATGATTCCATAATCATTTCACCTCAAATAACTACCTAAGATCTTGAGAGTGGACTGTGCTAATGATTATAGGGGTCGTGACAACATATGAAGAAATTTCCACGGTATAGGTACGAATTATGAAATAATAAATTACTTTAGATTAAAGAGACAGAAATTGGCCATGTAAGCATTGAAAGTCACTCTAGATAAAAATATTCCGAAGTTTTACCTACCTTTACTTGATCATTTTGAGTTAAATCTAGTTGACACGAAGAGTTTTTAATTTGTAGGTTAAAGCATTTCACCCTATCGGTTCCTTTATCATGCTGACAGCTGCAGTCATATATACCAGCAAGACTCTCATTAATGTTGTTAATATGTAGACTGGTGTTCCTTTTGTCTCCGTGGATAATGTCAATGACAGAGAAACTCTCTCCGCAATCTGAACACGATCCTGCACTCAGATATTTCACAGGACTTGTACGGAATGCCCACAGACCTCTTTCACAGTAAGACTTTAAATCACAGGACAATATTATGTTTTGTCTAAGTACTCCATAAACAAAGTCGCTATCATTCTTATGACTGTAACCAACGCAATAATATTGCCCTTTTGCAAGGCAAAGAACAAATCCAAGGATAAAACTTGTCTGAAAACAACTCCTGTCCATTTTAATTCTTCGTGTACTTTAATGTGTTGATGTTTACTGCATAACGGGACACAAATATGAATCAATAAAATAGTTGCACCAAAACATTTGGAATAAATCCAAGGATAATAATTGTTTCCAAAGTTTTGTGGTATTCCATTTTGACAAATATCAGAATATGTAAATATCAAATTGATTCAATTTAATTGCAAAGCAGGCATAAATATGATTTCTAATTTAAAGTATCGCAATCTGACAGAGCCTAAAGTACACAAAAAAGATTGCTTTATGGAAGATGAGTAGGCCTATGTATATCAAAACAAATTGTTGAGAGCACCAGCAAATCCCCGGTCTAACAGAACAGAAAATGGAATACTACTCTTTAAAAATTAGAAATGAGGATAAGGAATTTAATCTAGCACATCTGCAGTTGACTGCTCTACGAAACTGTAGCACTTAATCCCAAAGAACGCATGTTGTTTGCGAGATATGAAAATATACTAAATCAAAAGTGAAAGAACTTATCGCTAAACGTCACTCTGTAGAATATTCATGAATATTCATTATACAGAGGCAACATAGGTTTTCATAAGACTGAGGCGGTACAAGTGCCCCTGTTCTTTCTCTCTTTATTAGACGAGTATTAAACATCGTGCGTGACATTGGGACAGCAAACATATTTGTCAAGTATTAACGAGGTGGATGATTTGTAAACGGCGAGAGATGCTCTGCTTTTTTTCTAATTACATTTCCAGCAGTTTCGTCCTTAACACGAAGAGGTGAGGATTTTGTGAACAATGAAATATAACTTGAATTACCATTAACTGCATTTCGTGTAAAGCGTTATAACTATTACAGGATGCATGAGACCGTGTGACTCATCACCGAAATAGAAATTGCAGTGTTGGATACATAATGAGTACACGCAACACAAACATGAAGTAAAGATATCTTAATTCTAGCATTGTTATCATTTGCTACTAATTAGCACTACAGTGATCTCTGCCTATACATCTGGGCACATAATTATCCCGCGTGTAGGTCAACTAGTGAAACACAATAGTGAACATATTGTATATTTCCAATCAATTTTATAGGAATCGTTACAATATATAATGAGTCAGAACTTCTCAGAGGGGGCGTGGGTGTTTAGGTATGTGGACCGGACCCTCGGGCCCCTTGTCTGACTTATTTTTCCGCATAATATTAATAATATAGCTACTAAGATACTTTTTCTCAGAAAAACAGAAATCAGTTATGTAGAAAAAGATATAAACTCGCTTTGTACGCGGGCATTCTTTACCTCTAACCGATGTTTTTCTAAATACCGGTATTTTGGTATTGTAGCTTCGGTATATACCGATACTTGTCTCATTGGCCTCTCTTCCAGAAAATCTGCAACTGCTGTTGCAGTGCATGAAACCGTGTGACTCATCACCAGAAAAGAAAGTGGAGAGTTGAATACATTATTAATACACTTAACATAAACCTAAAGTGAAAGTGTATTAAATTTATCATTACATTTCTACTGTTCAATGCAAGGGACCTCTCTATCTACACTGCGGTACATAACTATCCCTGGTGTAGGTTCTACTGGTGAACTACAATACTGCCTCCTTCCAACCAAGTTTATAAGTCGGAATATAACTCAAGTTATAGTCTGTAATGGTAATTAGGGTCATATCTTTTCAGGGTCGCATCGAGGGAGGGTCCCGACAACCGAACACGGATATCTCTTCTGATTTTCCTATTGGCAATTAAATTTAACTACCATTTAGCCAGCATCGCCCCCCCCCCCCCACCGTTCCACATACTACATCTAGTTATATTTGTCTCTTACGATTGTCTAGTGAAAGAAACTTATCATTATCTGAATAAGAGTTATATAGGCTTAAGTATAGATATGCGTTAATATGTCTCTCTTCTTACTCACTTTTCTAAGATTAAGATATGATATTCTTTATGTTGTTTCTTTATTGTGTACATTTATACTCTCCGGTTAGCATATTAATCTGAAGTTTTCATTGTGAGCATCGAGAGCATGTATATACACAGTTATGGATACAAATAAAGTTGGAATCAAAGCAAATATTTTTCGTATCAATTTCAAAACGTTTGTATAAAAAATATACTTACAACTTATGTCCAGCTACCCAATGACATGTTAACAAAAGATTGAGTTCTCAGCAGTTCCGTTGTCTTTATTAATAACTTGATAAACGTTTGCCTTAATTAATCGATGCAACGAATTTGCGATAACGACAACTGTTATGGAGTTCTAAGATTCATGTATAGGTTTGCTATTGCTAGTAACTACGTAATGATACACTCCTTCATCCAAAGTTTCTTGATCCGGTTGTTTAGCTATGTTAGATCTCTCGTGCTCAGTAGATCCATCTCTTTCCTTTCCTTCTTCAAATCCTTCATAAATAGGATTTATCCATTCTTCCTTCTCTGCGGAACGCTTTCGCTTGCCCTTCAACATTTTCAGCAATAAAACAAGTACTATGAAAATAAGAATGACAATGAAAATGAAAATAGGAATGACAATGAAAGCTGCGAGTATGACCTCAAAGATCATAGCAGGAGACATTGTGACAGCTGTTGTGGAGTCGGGAGTGATAATTCCATAGTCTGGAGTAGTGACTTTTGTCTGGTCCCGCGGAGGAGGTTCTTCCTTTGACATAGTGTGAGTCAATGAACTGTTTCTATCTGTAGTATATGGCGATGTCGCAAAAGTGACAGTACTGGTCTTAGTGATAGTAAGGTTAGTATTTCGTGTAACTTCCTCCGTCGTCGTGGAAGTTGATGGACTGTTTGTTGTTGAGGAAATTACACTCAAGATAATTCTGGTCTCGCATAAGTTGTTGATTATGCAACTAATCCGGCATCTATCTTCTGATTCCTTAATTTTTAACAACCCTGATCCTGAAATGTAAATATTCGTGAATGATGAAGCTTGATTTTAGAAAGAAGTTTTCTTAAGCGTCTCACACCAACTATGGAAAACTACGAAACTTTAGAGAGGACATGGGAAATGAAGATGTATCCCACAGTATATCACGAAAGCTCGCTTACGTCAGACAAGTGTTAACATAGGCTATATCACGTGATAAAAGCACGTACGTATGTACGTATGTTCGTAGGCCTACATTCGTTATAATTAGTATGTACGTATTGATTATTACGCGTGTACGTAGTAATTAATACGTACGTGCGTAGTAATCATCACATACGTACGTGATAATTATTACGAACCTATGTAGTAATCATCACGTGCGTACGTCATACATATTACGTATGTACGTAATAAATACCACTTACGTAAGAGATACTATTACGTACGTACGTAGTACTTTTACGTACACGTATGTATTGAAAAAAATTACTATGTCCTCTCTAGAGCTTCGTAGAAAACAAATGTAATTACAAGAAGTATTCTATATTCATTTCGATATATTCGACAGTGTCTTCATGTCTTCATATCTATCAGACGGAAGTCTTAATTTATCCATTGTATCCATTGTTTCAATTAGCAATGTATGTGTTACCATAAACCACGTACAATCTGCCCCTGTCAATTGTACAATAGAAGTCAAATAATTATCACAGCCCATCACATGTTCTTGGTATCTTATTGATCTAGGAGTAACATCCGATGAGAACTTGAAAGTAAATCCAACCACTGATCATACTCCGGGGCTCATGGTTCTTTTCCAAATACCTAAAAGGTTGGTGAAACGTAACCTGGGTGGATACATTTGTTTTTGGACGTTTCCTGTCAATATACCGCAAAATTGCAAACGAGATTTGTGCAACTTCCATCAGATAATTCGTTTCATTCTATGATATTTCAGTATATGTAATGTCCCAATTTATTTAAAACAAAGTACATACCACGATTTAGTAAAATACAAATTTCTCTGAAGGGAGACGTGAAACGAGACGTACACCATTCCATACACTATACAGATTTGAATTATTAAATATGGTGTTGATCTGATATTTTGTTTGAGTACCTGCCAATATTGTAATATTTCTAGTGTAACATATGATATAACATATCATAAAGCAAGGGGAAATATTCTGACTCTTTAATCATATCCCAAAGCACTCCTTGTAGTTTTACAATTCCGTCACTAATATTTAAGACTGACACTTTAACTTTAACAACTACATAAAGTAAACGAGTCACTTGACTCTTTTCTTCACTCTTAAACATTTGAGCAATGTTCTTTACCAACTCTGGGTACATATGTATCCAACCAATTTGAGCAACATTTTGCCCGAAAACAATTAACATGCAGACGTGTTTGACCAACTTATCAAGTTTTAGAAATTTAATTTGTTATCTGTCCATAGTTTACTTGTTCTGGGTTAAACTTTACCCAAATTTGCTTGGTTGCATACGTCCGTATCCAATGTTATAGATAGGTAAAATATTTGGCCCTGATTTTATAGAGTGCTGCATCACATCTTTGTACTTTAAATATTTGTTAGTTTAAAATAATTTAATATGTGTACTTTTCATTCTTCTTCTGAATTGTATTCAGCGAATCACACATATATTCAATGGGATTTACGTGTATGATTGCTGTAATAATACTTACTGTTTTGGCAATTAGTATTCAGCTTTGCAACATCGCTTACACATCTGGCTGTGGTATTGTCATCGGTGTTAACATTTACTGTACGTACTGCCTCATGATGACTTCCAGAACTGTCATCAAATACCTGCGAAGGCAAACAATAATTCCATAATCACTTCACCTCAAATAATTACCTTAAGTCTTGAGAGTGGACTGTGTTTATAAATATAGGGATCGTGAAAACATATGAAGAAATTTGCACAGTATAGGTACTAATTATGGAATCATAAAATATTTTAGATCAAATAGACACAAATTGGTCATGTAAGCATTGAAAGTCACTCTATAGATAAAAATCAAATAAATATTCCGAAGTTTAACCTACCTTTACTTGAGCATTTTGAGTTAACTCTAGTTGACACGAAGCGTTTTTAATTTGTAGGTTAAAGCATTTCACCCTATCTGTTCCTTGATCATGCTGACATCTACAGTCATAGATACCAGCAACACTCTCATTAATGTTATTAATATGTAGACTGGTGGTCATTTTATCTCCGTTGATGATGTCACTCACAGAGAAACTCTCTACACAGTTATAACACGATCCTGCTGTCATATATTTCACAGGACTTGTACGGAATGCCCACAGACCTCTTTCACAGTGAGACTCTAACTCACATGACAAGGTTATGTATTGTCTAAGTACTCCACTAACAAATTCGATATCATTATTATGAATGTAACCATCGCAAGTATATTGCCCTTTTGCAAGGCAAAGAACAAATCCAAGGATAAAACATCTTTGAAAAACACTCTTGTCCATTTTGATTCTTCGTGTACTATAATGTGTTGATATTTACTGCATAACGGGACACAAATATGACTTATAAATGGCAATCAATAAAATAGTTGCACCAAAACATTTGGAACAAATCCAAGGATAATAATTGTTTCCAAAGTTTTGTGGTATTCCATTTTGACAAATATCAGAATATGTAAACATTCAAATTGATTCAATTTAATTGCAAAGCAGGCATAAATATGATTTCCAATTTAAAGTATCACAATCTGTTAAAGCCTAAAGTACACAAGACAGATTGCTATATGAAAGATGAGAAGGCCTATGTATATCCAAACAAAATGTTGAGAGAACCAGCAAATCCCGGGTCTATCAGAACAGAAAATGGAATACCATTATTAAAAATATTAGAAACGAGGATAAGGAATTCAGTCTCAGTCTCATAAGAATTCACGAAATCTAGCACATCTGCAGTTGACTGCTCTACGGAAATGTTGCACTTAATTCCAAAGAACGCATGTTGTTTGCGATATATGAAAATTTCCCAAATCAAAAGTGAAAGAACTTATCGCTAAACGTCACTGTGTAGAATATACATGAATATTCATTAGACGAAGGTAACATACATCTCTTTGATTTACTGTTTTATCGGCATGATTGCCACAACATAATTGCTGTAGCTACGAAAGTAATGCATATTCATTAATACAATCTTTATTATTTTGCACCAATTTTTAACAACTCAGTGTAGTATTGCAGTAAATACGTAAATGTCACTGTCAGCTGTCACATTGGACATCTTATTTTCAGTGTGAGAGAGTGCACCGCTCATTTCAGAAGTCACAGTACAGCGTGCCCAAACATGCTGCAGATTTGTTATCCTTGTGACAAAATATTTGGGAATATTAAGTGGACTATTTCGAAAAAGGTTAAAAGCAGCTCTTTATGACATATGACTATGGTAATGCAACAACATTTTCTTCGACTGACGGGTTCATAACACTTTACTACAACAACATAATCAAAAGGAGATAATACCCTCTTGAAAATAACAAAGGAGAATCTCTGAGTAGGCCTATATCTGTTCTCATATTAGACGAAATTCTCTCTGAGTACTAGTTAATAGAAATATATATAACAGTCAGTTATTAAGTGCTGTTAACCATCAAACATCTCTTTGTAGTGTAATTCTCGTTAAGTATTATTTTTCCTTTCTGTTTACGAAAGGTAGACTTAGCAACACAATAACAATTCCTTTCTCTCGTCAGAAATACCGTCGTACGCCTCTGCAGTTATCTTATTGTCAGTGAACAGCAAAGATGTAAACAATTCAACCATAGAAATAAGCTACATTATTTCCTTGTTTGTTTTCATGTGAAATGTTATAGATCCTTTCTCATTCAAATAGAAACGCCAATTTATTAATAAGACTGCTTTGGACATTTCAAACGCCCTCTTCGTAACTTATTTGTGCAAAGATGGCGGAGAAGGATTATTATTCAATATGGATGACGAGGAGGAGCACAACACTCGAAGGGGAGTGGGACATGTCAGACTAAAATAAGCAGATCGAAAAAAATCACCTTGAAACCGTCCTCACAAGTAGGACCCTGTGTACATTCCGTGTCACGAATTCCAGTAATTGAAATGTTTCAACTTAAATGCACTTTTCATATATTTTTGCTAAGATTTTTTAATTAAAGGGCATAGTCGTGCTACAATTTCTTAATTTCTCTTATATGGTTTGTTTCTGTTCTAACTATCAAAAGAGCACCTTTTCATTATCAATATGAAAAATGGTATATTTCATTAACGAAATGACGCATATGAAATTATTAAAAGTGGCATTTTTTAGGTTTTCATAAGACTGAGGCGGTACAAGTTCCCCTGTTCTTTCTCTCTTTATTAGACGAGTATTAAAACATCGTGCGTAACATTGGGACAGCAAACATATTTGTGAAGTATTAACGAGTTGATGATTTGTAACCGGCGAGATATGCTCTGCTCTTTTTTTCTAAATACATTTTCAAGCAGTTTCACCCTTAGCACGAAGAGGTGAGAATTTTGTGAACAATGAAATGTTTCTTGATTACACGCAACACAAACCTGAAGTAAATAGATCTTAATTCTAGCATTGTTATCATAAGCTACTGATTAGCACTATAGTGATCTCTGCATATACATCTGGGCACGTAATTATCCTGCGTGTAGGTCCACTAGTGAAACACAATAGTGAACATATTGTATATTTCCAATCAATTTTATAGGAATCGTTACCATATATAATGAGTCAGAACTTCTCAGAGGGGGCGTGGGCGTTAAGGGATGTCGACCGGACCCTCGGGCCCCTGGTCTGATTTATTTTTTCGCATTATTTATAATATAGCTAATAAGATACTTTTTCTCAGAAAAACAGACATCAGTTATGAAGAAAAAGATATAAACTCTCTTTGTACGCGGGCATTCTTTACCTTTAACCGATGTTTTTCTAAATACCGGTATTTTGGTATTGTAGCTTCGGTATATACCGATACTTGTATCATTGGCCTCTCTTTCAGAAAATCTGCAACTGCTGTTGCAGTGCATGAAACGGTGTGACTCATCACCAGAAAAGAAAGTGGAGAGTTGAATACATTATTAATACACTTAACATAAACCTAAAGTGAAAGTGTATTCAATTTATCATTAAATTTCTATTGTTCAATGCAAGGGACCTCTCTATCTACACCGCGGCACAAAATTATCCCTGGTGTAGGTTCTACTGGTGATCTACAATACTGCCTCTTTCCAACCAAGTTTATAAGTCGGAATATAACTCGAGTTATAGTAACGATAATTAGGGTCATATCTTTTCAGGGTCGCATCGAGGGAGGGACCCGACAACCGAACACCGATATATCTTCTGATTTTCCTATTGGCAATTAAATTTAACTACCATTTAGCCCCCATCGCCCCCCCCCCCCACCTTTCCACATACTACATATAGTTATATTTGTCTCTTATGATTGTCTAGCGAAAGAATCTTATCATTTTCTGAATAAGAATTATATAAGCTTAAGTATAGACATGCGTTAATATGTTTTTCTTCTTACTCACTTTTCTAAGTTTAAGATATGATATTCTTTATGTTTTTTCTTTATTTTGTACCATTTCATTGTAAACATCGAGAGCATGTATTTACACAGTTATGGATACAAATAAAGTTGGAATCAAAGCAAATATTTTTCGTTTCAATTTCAAAACGTTTGTATAACAAATGAACTTACAACTTAAGTCCAGCTACCCAATGACATGTTAAGAAAAGATTGAGTTCTTAGCAGTTCCGCCTTAATTAATCGATGCAATGATTTTGCGATAACGACAACTGATATGGAGTTCTAAGATTCATGTATAGGTTTGCTATTGCTAGTAACTATGTAATGATACATTCCATCATCCAAAGTTTCTTGACCCGGTTGACTAGTTATGTTAGATCTCTCGTGCTCAGTAGATCCATCTCTTTCCTTTCCTTCTTCAAATCTTTCATAAATTGGATTTATCCAATCTTCCTTTTCTGCAGAACGCTTTCGCTTACCCTTCAACATTTTCAGCAACAAAATAAGTATAGTGAAAACAAGAATGACAATGAAAGCTGCGAGTATGACCACAAAAATCATAGTAGCAGGCATTGTTGTTGAGGAAATTACACTCAAGATGATTCTCGTTTTGCATACATTGTTGTTTCTGCAACTAATCCAGCATCTATATTGTGATTTTCTTACTTTTAATAATCCTGATTCTGAAAAGTAAATTTTCGGGAAAAGTTAAGTGTTGATTTTAGAAAGAACTGATATTTTAAACGCCACCCCCAATTAATAACAAGACGTATTCTATATTCATTCCGAAATATTCACTGATAAGACAATTAAAGTCTGAAATGTCGTCATAAATGTCGTTATTACATCATTTCAGACTAAGTTCTTCATTTTATCAATTGTACCAATTACCAATAGTGAGTGTTAACATAAATCAAGCAAAATCTACCCTGCCACTTGTTTATTAGAATCAAATAAATTATCCAAGACTTTAACAACTTTAACCAACTTTAATAACTACATAAAGTAAACAAGTCGCTTGACTCTTTTCTTGATTCTAAAACATTTGAGCAACTTTCCTTTACCAACACTAGGTACGTATGTATCCAACCAATTTGAGTAACATTTTGCCCCAAAACAAATAACATACAGACAAATGTGACCAATTTATTACCTTTTATAAATTTAATTGGTTAGACAGTCCTCATTTTACTTGTTCTGGATTAAACTTTACCCAAATTTGATTACATGAATACGTCCGTATCCAACTGAATGTTAGGTGGGTAAAATATTATGCCCAACTTTGGAGAGGGCAGCATCGCATCTTTGTACTTATTTATTTATAAGATGAAAAGAATTTTAGATGTTTATTTTCATTCTTCTTCTGAATTGTATTAAATGAATCACACATATGTTCAATGGATTTAACGTGTATGGTTGTTGTAATAATACTTACTGTTTTTGCAATTAGTATTCAGCTTTGCAGCATCACATACGCATCTGGCTGTGATATTGTCATCGGTGTTAACTTCTACTGTACGTATTGCCTCATGTTGACTTCCAGAACTGTTATGAAATTCCTGCGAAGGCAAACAATGATTCCATAATCATTTCATCTAAAACAAAATACCTAAAATATTGAGAGTGGACTGTGTTTATGAATATAGGGATCGCGACAACATATAAGTAAATTCCACGGTATAGGTAATGATTTTAGAAAAATAAAATATTTTACTTCAAATAGACAGAAATTGCTCATGTATCCATTGATATCACTCTAGATCAAAATTCAAATAAATATTCTCAAGTTTTACCTACCTTTACTTTCTCATTTTGAGTTAACTCTAGTTGACACGAAGCGTTTTTAATTTGTGACTGTATAGGTTTACGATTGTAACCATCGCAAGTATCTTGCCCTTTTGCAAGGCAAAGAACAAATCCAAGGATAAAACTTCTCTGAAAACCACTCCTGTCCATTTTGAATCTTCGTGTACTTATAATCGTTGATTTTTACTGCATAACGTAAAAAAAATATGACTTATGAATGGCAACCAATAAAATAGTTGCACCACAACATTTGGCATTTATGCGAAACATGAGACTCCTATACCGAACACAAATGTAAGGAACAACATTCAGTAGCACTCTGTTAGGATAGAGAGGTAAAACGTAAGTTAAAACAGGTTAAACGACATTTGACACTGTGAGTCATTCCTGATACTGAAAGTATTATATCGAGGCACCACTTATCACTATATATATATGTAACAAACATAGATAGTGATAGTTAGTCACCTTTGTAGCCTTTGGAAGTGAAATTATATACCATATTTAGGCAACAACTTTTGTTAAGACAACAATAAACTTAGTTAAGACAACTAAATCAGTTTGCCCTTTTCTCGTTCCGCGCGCGAAAAGGGCAAACTGATTTCGTTGTCTAAACTTATGTTGTTGCCATCGGCGCTGTTCAACAATTGCTCACAATGTCACTTTTCAATGTGCGTAGGGAGATTTTATATATGTTCTATAAT
>JAIPMN010001060.1:0-22405 GCA_020650975.1 Apostichopus californicus | reverse complement strand
TACTGACCATAATTTGGTAGCCCTCCTGGCTGGAGAAGAAGTAGCTGTTGCTAGTTGATGGATGTAAACTCCGCTCTCATGAGCCTTCCCTGGGATTGGTAAACAAATCACAGCGATGCCCAGGCTCTTTTCATGTTCTGAGCAAGAAAAGCAAACAAATCAATTAATTGAAAATAATCAGATGAGTTTCTGATAATTCTTCTACTCTTTGTATTGGTCTAGCATTTCTGACATTAACATGGGTGTGATTGCTGGTCAAATGGGATGCAAGGTACAATGACTTCTGACTGTCATCAACCAGCAAGAAAATGGATACATAGATGTCACTGGCACCAACAGCTACTATAGGACATGGGTATATAGGTGTCGCTGGCACCAACAGCAAGGAAATGGTATATAGGTGTTGCTGGCACCAACAGCTAGGAAATGGTTATATATAGCTGTTGCTGGCACCAACAGCTAGGAAATGGTTATATAGGTGTCGCTGGCACCAACAGCTAGGAAATGGGTATATAGGTGTTGCTGGTACCAACAGCTAGGAAATAATTATATAGGTGTCGCTGGCACCAACAGCTAGGAAATGGTTATATAGGTGTCGCTGGCACAAACAGCTAGGAAATAATTATATAGGTGTCGCTGGCACCAACAGCAAGGAAATGGTATATAGGTGTCTCGGTCAAGTATGGACTGGATAGCTCCATTAGTAGAACCTTACAAACCTGAGGTAACTGGTATGAAGCATTTTCTATAACATAAACATCCACAGAGACAGAAATTTACTTTGATGATGACAAATGGTGCAACGACATATCTATTATATATTTATGTATGAGAGGTTAATATCATTTCCGAAGGCATGCTGAGCTAGTCCTACAGTAAGTAAACTAGTGTTATTACCTTTATTAAGGATTACTTCAATGATAATCCTTCTGTGTACAGCAGGAGAAATAAATTCGTCATCACTGTTCTGCGACTTCATTCTTTTCCTTTTAAGATACAAAATTTAGAAAACATATTGAAGACGACTTGCATGGAGCCACACAACGCACACAACTCTGATTTCAAATATCTACCACGAAACAGCAGATGGCAAAACTTTTTAGAGAGTATTCAGATAGGAGACGGATGATGAACAACATGACCGACGAGGTTTTAATGAGGATCAGGGGAGATTAATTACTCTCAGAGACAATAAACATTATGACGATGTGGAAGAGTAACCTAGAATTTTCAGATGGTGAATTAATCATAGAATGAACAAAAACCAAATGTTGCATAGAATTAATTGTACCCTTTCATACAACTAGCTATTAAACTTGCAAGGTAGTCATGACAAACATTATGTTAGCAAGAATTTGCTACATTAAAGTGGATGATCAGAATGGAAGCAACCATGTCCTTAGGTCACATGTAGTTTAAACAAAACTCTAATACTTTGTAGTTTGTATTGATATTAAATTTGGATATTCCGTCTGTAGCATTTAGAATGATCTCAATTACATGGACAAGCAATGTGAGGACATTTTTTTAATCCATAAAGACCAAAAATCAGTTCAGAACATCAATCCTTTTTTGTTCATTACTTATGACATCAACGCACCTGGTTGTAAGTACAGTGAATGTAACTGAATAAACGTTATGACTTGTCAACTGAGAAACACCAAAGTTATTTAGAATACAATGTTCACTATGTTCTCTAAACACATTACAGCCCAGCACTGCTTTGATTACTTCTAATAGCCTGGTATCCAAACTGTTACAACACCTTTTGTTTCGCCAAAATTTCTGAAGAAAAAATATGCCACTATTTGTGCAAAAAAGTGGAGAAATCTTAAACATAAATTACTACAAAAGTTGCAAAATAAAACACCACTTTGCAAACCAAGCATCCTCAATCATTATAAACAGGGGAGGTGGATATATATATATTAAACTTCTTCCTGAATACCAATTCCATAGGCCACCAAATACACCACTGGAGGGTTGCCTAGGCGATTGTGGTAACAGTTGGGATCACTGAGCACAACAGTTTGAATACCAGGGGTTTACTACGCTCAGTTTTTCAACACACTACAACAAAACACAAGTTGACAGTTAGATGAAAGATGATGTTTCAACGAAACTGCAGACACCTTAAATTACTAAACAAAACAAGGAGTAATTACCTTCTGGGAGGAGGTAAAATGATGCTGTTGGAGGAGGGTGTCTCCATCTTACTCACAACAGTCAAGGTCACTAAACCCTTCTTTACTTGCTGTGACAAAGAATGAAAACAAAGAAGCTATGATAGAAAACTTAAGAAAAACCCTGGAAATATTATGCAATAGTAATAGCCATTATTAGATCATCAGTAATGAATTGTATGCATGCATGTATCATATACTTTACCAACATAAACACAAGGAAATATGTGATATACATATAATTATCTATAGAACACAATGTTTTAAATATATATACCATACAATACAGAACACACTGTATCAATACATGTATACTATACTGTACAAGCATAATAACATGGAAGCATGTTATACATCTATAGAACACACTGTCATATACATATATCATACAGTACAGAACACACTGTATCAATACATGTATACTATACTGTACAAACATTATAACATGGAAGTATGTTATATACGTATATCTATAGAACACACTGTTATACATATATCGTACAGTACAGAACACACTGAATCAATACAGCTATACTAGACTGTACAAACATAATAACATGGAAGTATGTTATATACGTATATCTATCTATAGAACACACTGTTATACATATATCATACAGTACAGAACACACTGAATCAATACAGCTATACTAGACTGTACAAACATAATAACATGGAAGTATGTTATATACGTATATCTATCTATAGAACACACTGTTATACATATATCATACAGTACAGAACACACTGAATCAATACAGCTATACTAGACTGTACAAACATAATAACATGGAAGTATGTTATATACGTATATCTATCTATAGAACACACTGTTATACATATATCATACAGTACAGAACACACTGAATCAATACAGCTATACTATACTGTACAACCATGAAACATGAAACATGGAAGTGTGTTATATAAATATTTCTATAGAACACACTGTTATAAAAATATCACACAGTTCAGAACACACTGTATCAATACATGTATACTATACTGTACAACATAAAATCCTAGAAGTATGTTATATATATTTCTATAGAACACACTTTTATACATATATCATACAGTACAGAACATCGTGTTTAGTCTCACATCACCAGTCTCGACAGCCTTGGGACCCCTAAACAAGTACCAGTTCTACAAACATATGTAAGCCGTCCTTCCTATTCTTTGCTCCATAATCCGCTTCCTGTATAGTCATGGTTTATTAGTTACTATTTCCATCAGTGCCACTCACACTTATCTTGCGCCATACTTTCATTGTGTTGCATTTTGTACCTTTTCATTCCACTGCCAAGTATTACTGAGGTAGGTGCCAGGGGGACCTAAATTCCAATGTATTTTCTAGAACGGTACTTCTTATTTGTCAATTATGAGTCATATATATATATATTCACATATATACATTATATAATACAGTTAATTACCCTATAGGTATACTATTTTATATTATTTGCTCTACATCTACTTGCTTTATATCTACGTATTGAGCACTCTTGCAGCAGGAAGTGAACAATTGAATCTTTGTCATATATACATTATATAAACATATATAAATTACCCATGTAGACAACCACTTTGACTTTTAAAGTGAATTACTGTGTGATAAGGTAAAAAGACAGAATTTACAGGACTTCTCTCTGAACTCTCTAAGGGATTACCCAGACACCTACAACCTTCCTTAGCAGGGTTCAATTATACCACAATGTCACTTACTTTGAACTTTGCTGTTGCATGTTGCTGATTTAACTCTGACAAGGTATCACCATTCACCTTTAGAATTTCATCCCCTGAAGTTGAAAGGATATATATATATGAAATTAAACTCATTCTATATGGATAAACACATACAATAAATGCAATAAACTAATTCAAACATGGAACACAGTCAAAAAACACAATAAACAGATCCCATCAATGAATAATATCGATAAACACATTCAGACAATAAACACAGTCACTATACTCATTCAAACAATTAACACAATCAATAAATCAAATAAATCCATCCAAGCGATAAATCTGATAAAACTTATTATAGCAAAGAAAACAATAGAAACAATTGTTACCTTCTTGTAAACGACCATCTGTGGCTGCTGGTCCTCCAGGAAACAATGACCTCACAAATATGCCTTTCCTGCCAAGGTTTAACTCTTCTCCATCGACAATATTAAAGCCTAAACCTTGTCCAAATCCACCCTTCACAAGAGCAATCTCGACAGGGCCTTTCACAGCTGGTTCATCATCTGAGTCAACACTCCTTTTTTCCTGAAGAATAATTATACATGATTATTTATTATCATTTAGTAATTTAAAACAACTTGTAGACATCAGTTACACATCATATGTGAGAATGTCTGAAGAATATCGAAGAAGTTGAATATTTCAATCTATTATTCAATACACGGAAAGAGCCACAAAAGAATAGCTTGGTGTAAATTCTCATCTTTATTGAAGACATGATGTATGATTCATTCATATATATACAACTGAAGGATCTATAGATTACATTGCATACTCAAATCCTATTATGATACAGAACTTCATTGGCTTTAGTAAAGTTACGTCTTTATTTGAAATCATGAAGAAAAATGAAAAAAAAAAGGTTGAATAAATATTTGCAGCCTGTGATTATTTTTTTTCAGATTTGAAAATTGTATGGATGACAACAATTCTATAATTAAATAGTTTAATTACTTGTTAATAAACAATCATGTGGTGAAAAGAGCTTGTTCTGTTTTTAGTCTTGTTTGGAGTTAAAGAAGGTATGGTTCGATGCTCAAACTGACAAAATTGTTGACGAAACTCCCAAATCTGCTTTAAAACCATACAGCCACCTAGCAAACCACACAAATAAGCTGATTCACCCAAGAAATAAGACTACGAACTGAAAAGCTAGCAGGTCTACTCGTGGTAAGTGATATCAAATCTTTAGTTCATGTTATCAGAATCTATTCCCACAGCAAAAGACAACAAGAGTCAGGAAATCTGAAGGGCGATCATTTCCTGCTGTGGTCACGGAAAAGCAACACAGATAACATAGTATTTTCTATACAAGAGATTATTCATTTAATGTCTCAAAAATTCATTAACACCAATTACAGCAAGTGGAAGGTATGACTATTTATTTAGTAGCTGAATATTGTTCTTATAGCAGCATGGCTCTGTACCATGGATTTACAAAGATTCTTACAAAGATTTAAGATATGGTCACTGACTGGAAACTTTTTATGCATAGAGATGGAAAGGAATATGCACAATCAGACATCATTACAACCTAACAGAATGGATACCAACCTGAAGTACCAGACCACATTCCAACCTTACAGAATGGGTACCAACCTGGGGTACTATACCTCATTCCAACCTTACAGAATGGGTACCAACCTGAAGTACCAGACCACATTCCAACCTTACAGAATGGGTACAAACCTGGGGTACTATACCTCATTCCAACCTTACAGCATGGGTACCAACCTGAAGTACCAGACCACATTCCAACCTTACAGAATGGGTACAAACCTGGGGTACTATACCTCATTCCAACCTTAAAGAATGGGTACCAACCTAAAGTACCAGACATCATTCCAACCTTACAGAATGGGTACCAACCTGAGGTACCATACTGTATATCTTTCCAACCTTACAGGATCATAATGGAAACTAACCTGAGGTGATTTCCCTGGGGACAGAGGAGAAGTGGATACAGATCGCCAGCCTGAATCAGGGACATCTAGTCCTTCCCTGAGAGAACAAGAAAAGGCATATTTAAGTAACATGTAAGACACATTTCACCTTATTAAAATAAAGTCCTCTTCAGACATACCTGGTAATAGTAAATATTATTCCCTGCTACAGACTACCACTAGGTTGCAAACATTGTAAAGAAACCTCAATGCTTATACCAGGGAAACTTTACTCTTAAAAAACATCAAATTGAAAGGCGATCTTTGTTTCTGACACTTCAATGTGTTGACTTATTGTATATCATTTAGCTGAATGCATTTGATTGAAGACAATGTACTTTATTACAGATAATAACTGCACTCTTGAAGCAATTATCCACACGTAAAAAGACTCAACCCTAGTCACGCAACAGAGATACCACTATGCCCTTTATGAAAGTGATCTTTAACCAATAATCCACATTTATGAAGACACAAAGTTCAACCCTTGTAACACAACAGTGAAACCACTACATATGTTCTTTAATATCTAATAAAAGCACTCTTCAAGCAATAATCCACATTTATGATAACACTAGGCTAAACCCTGATAACACAACATTGATACCACTATGTACATTATGAAAGTGTTCTTTAACCAATAATCCATATTTATGATAACACAACTCAACTCTTGTAACACAACAGTGATACTACTATGTACTTAAATATAGATAAAAATGCACATAATAAAATAATCCACACGTATGATGACACAAGACTCAACTCTTGTAATGCAACAGTGATACCACTTTGAACTTTATGAAAGTGTTCTTTAACCAATAATTCCCAAGTATGAAGACACAAAGCTCAACCCTTGTAACACAACAGTGATACCACTATGTTCTTTAATATAGATAATAAAAGCACTCTTCAAGCAATAATCCACACGTATGATGACATAAGACTCAACTCTTGTAACGCAACAGTGATACCAGTAAGCCCTTTAATATAGATAATAAAAGCACTCTTCAAGCAATAATCCATATTTATGATAACACTAGGCTAAACCCTTGTTACACAACATTGATACCACTATGTACTTATGAAAATGTTCTTTAAACACTACTCCACTGTATGTATGATCACACAAGGCTGGATCCTTACAACAAAACATAGTTTTGAAAAGGCTCTCACAGTTTAGCAAAATACTCTTAAAGCAACACAAATCCACTTTATAACACAAAAAAATGGAGATTGTTCCGAGCAACCGTATCACTATGCAGTCATGATTGAAACAATGTATATTTAAACTAGAAATAAACAGGAACCAAAATACCAAAATGCTGTTGTAAAATGACAAGAGTATTGTCCTACACAACATGGATAGTAACAACCAGGTTGCAATCACTCAGATTAATTAAGCTATTTGTACATGTATATATATACACAATGGATATTTGACTTTTATCAGGTCAATAAATTAGGTTAGCAACGGACGGTGCTGTTGTGGCAGAGCTATCTTACAGAATGTACTGTTTTACCGCAAACTATCACTTTCACCGATTGAGATAATAAGTCCTTCCTCACTTGAAAGTACTACATATAGTGAAGAATATCAAAAAGGTTACACTTTCACAGTAAATGGAGATCTGTTGACATATATCCCTTTGCAGGTGCCACTCTGACGATTACCTCTCCATGATATTAACAGTACATATAGTCAAGGGAGCTGTTTTGTGTGTGGAAGTCAAGGAAATGTGTACTGATTGCTCAGAGTAGCCAATAGGAAGAGATTATTTATGGCAGAGACCGGTGTGAATACACTCCAGGCCATCGTCCCACAGATACAGTACTAGTCAACAATGTAACGTGCATCTCTTACTACTACAACTAAGCATTGGATATAACTTTACCAGTCCTTCATGTAACTTTTACATTTGCAGCTAATCTTGTTCTCTGCCATATATATTGGCTCAAAAACAGTTTAAAAGAAAGCTTCATAATCAAGGTGACATTCATAAAAGTCTTTATAAATGAAATTCAGTCTAAAGGAGAAGCAGACCCAACCATTAACCTGACCTTATATCAGAGAGATGACATCTCCCCCACACCCCACCTCCCCTACTAGCACAGCTAAAAAAAAAAATTTTAAATCCCATTTTGGGAAATTTCCTGGTGTAAACTTGACGTCATGGGAGCTTGATTAGTCATTGTGTGGTATCATAGTGTCATTAGAAGGTGAAATGTCCAGTAGGTACAGTAATGTTAGTATTAACCTTATCATCTTTGGAGCTAAACTAATGACTAAAGGAAACACATGGATCGTTAGTGACTGTTTTATGTCATGACTTGACATACTCTTCCATGTGCTCGTTCATTATTTATTATACGAAGAGACCCTTTCGTTAAGACATCTTCCTCATCCATGCAATGATAAAGCAAAAATTAGTGGGAAAAAATGATTGCTTAAGTACTAGTGGAATTAGGGCAGTGGGCACTACTATCAACCAAAATTTTCACACTAGACTAGACTATCAACATCTGTCAAAAGTTTGTGATTGAATAAACCATACTTTCATGAAGCTTGTATTATTTACATCATAAATCTTCTGAATTTTTTTGACATACTGTATGTATATTCATAATAGTCACTCATTTGAATTTTTAAATAAAACAGTACAGACACCGGGTCCTCATGGACGTACCCTAAGAATTAACCTGTGTTGTTGCAAAATGATCTGCATCCAGTGGGGCAAAGGACACACATCACTTATGTGTGTTCCAGTTCTAATAGAAAGCCTGATTTTTATGAGTATTTGGAAACCCATTGCTGTATCTATGGACATAGTAGTACAAAACCACAATAAATCAAGTAACATTTTAACAAAGTCAAGTATCTGCTACTTGAAAGCAGTGAATTATTACCATGTTGAGCCTTTCAGAGCTAATATTTATGAAGAATGAAATCCAGCATTTGACAATTATTTGACACATTGTTACCACTAAAACATGACTTAAATGCACACAGTTATTCTTGATATATATGTTATAGACTATTAACAGACAGTGCTACCAGCACAGGTTGTATTTCTATGTTACTTTAGAAGTGTCCCTTCGAATATCTGTCGATTTCTTTTCCCTAATATGGAGAGTCATTAGAGTAAACTTAAAGGAGAAATGTATTGCCGCTGTTTACCTTTGCTACTGTTCCATGGATGTAAATTCATAGTTAAGAAAACAACAATCAATAAATCTCAGCACTGTGTGTACACACATGGCCCATATGTACAGTAATCTGTTACAAAGCTACAGTACTCACATGTACCTAGGTGTCTTTCCTAGCCAATCTCATTTGCATACATCAAAGATTTACTTGACCTTATTACTCAATACCAAGTATAGATTCTCTCCTGCTACCATCTAAAAGTGAATCTCAAAGAAGCAAAAGTAGTTTGTAAAGATGGTGGAAGTTTTGACATGTTTGGTGACATTAAGTCTGATAGATGGTAACCAGGATGTGTTACTTCATTGCTACAGCCAGTATACAAGCTGATTATAGGATATGACACAGACAATGACTCATGACCTGACAAGATAGCAACATCTGTTCATATCATTTTGGTCACTACTTCATTCAGAGATATCAATATATTTCTCTATATGATGGCATCAACAGAATGTGTCTATTTCCATCATATGGTGCAATACTAATCTACAACACAGTACTGTATGTACATTCACATGAAAACTATCTAAATTCAACCTGAAAGTTAACAACACCTTTGTACAGTCTGACCAAGATTAATACCCTATGGGGCGCCCTATGGCATCACATGCTTGCATGCAGTCACTACCCCACTCTTCCACAACCCACTTACATCAGTAAATGAAATTATATTTTTGTTCCAGCAGTGCTACTAACTTGGTCTCTTTCTTTTGATGTTTTCACTTGAACTATAAGACAATGAATAAGTCTTAACCAGAGTGAGGAACCTTTTCAGTGGTATTATAATATAATAATCATCATAATAATATTCCAAACTTATAGAGCATCTGATCCAATAAAATATAAATGCTCTAAGGCGCTGTACAAATAAAAGGTCAAATACAAACAAAGAAGCAGTAAACAAAATAGAGGCAATACTTAATAAGTAGTACAGAAAAGTAGCAAACAGACGAAAGCAAAAAATTAAAAGGACAAATTTCAAAACAGTATTAAAGTAGTCGAGAAGAGAGCTGTGTTACCTTCTCCGTTTGAAGTAGCATAACCATTACCGTTTGTGTTAACGGTTACCTTTGAACTATAGGCTGAAATAAAAATCTTGGACCTCTATAATAGTTGAGGGTGATAAGTACTGCAAATTGTTCTTAAAAGCAAAGAACTCTTTCCTAGGTCAGGTCGGAGAAAATCCCCTCTTAATGGTAAAGAGGTGCCTGCATATATATAGCTTTGATCTACTATGCAGGCAGGCAAACCTCTAGGAAAACATATAGAATTTCTAAAGGGAGAATCTTTATGTAAAAACTTGATTAATTTCATGTTTTGATATGTAAGCAGCCCTCTAGCTTGTTGCAGGACTAATCAAGCTTCACTTCACATAAGAAGGTAAGTGTCAAGCTAGGGTGGGCCCACAGAGATGAGTAACAAGATGGAGTAGGCCCACAGTGATGGGTGGCAAGCTAGAGTAGGCCCATAGAGATGAGTAGCAAGCTATAGTAGGCCCATAGTGATGGGTAGCAAGCTTCAGTGGGCCCACAGTGATGGGTAGCAAGCTAGAGTAGGCCCACACAGTGATGAGTAGCAAGCTTCAGTGAGCCCATAGAGACAAGTAGCAAGCTAGATTGGGCCCACAAACAAGAAGCAGCAAGTTAGAGTAGGCCCAAGAGATGAGTAGCAAGCTAGAGTAGGCCAACAGAGATAAGTAGCAAGCTACGAGTAGGCCAACAGGGTTATTAGCAAGAGAGTGTACTCAGTTTAATCCAATACAGTATTGCACATTTAAGGCAGATTTTGTGTTGGACTATACTGTAGATAGCATGGTTTTGCCATGGGTATTCTCATATGATATCACAAACATATATACATGCAAAGATTTGGCAAGGTGTTCAAACGAACAAAATATTGGATGACACAATATATGTAAGCTAGTAGGATCTGACCTGATTATTTATTTCCTAAAAGCTATGAAAAGGAAGTTGCTAAAAAGGGCAGTCGATATAAAGAGACATAATTGGGCATGAACAGGGGAGTGAGCCTACTTTATTTCAGTTATTCAGGCAGGTAAGTAGCTACATGTCAATCATCTTAGAGTTTCAGATATTACAGGTGAATGAATTAGTTTAGGGTAAAGTAGTTAACAAAGACACATATAATGTTGTACAAACTCTTCATTTATGATTTAGATATATATACCAGTTTTATTCCACAAGAACTTTGTATGATCAGTTGATCATTATATCTGTGATTGTTACTATGAAAGTAAAGCTATCTGATCTACTTTTGATGATTAATAAATCTATCCAAAAGGTACTTTTAGATAAGACAAAGAATTAACAGTAGCTACCAGGAGTCAACAAATATGATCTCAACTCGCCATTCGTGAGCAGAATTTTAGCTTTGGCGAATAGAAAATGCCCTACGCTCGACACTTTGGCTACGTAGTGCTGATAGTCGACTCTTACTTTTGTAGTCGATTAATCGCATAGCTCTTCTCGCGATTACTCGGTTACACTGTCATTTTTATATTGCAAAAATGCAGTCAAAACAAATCTTTCTCCATGGTGCACTGTCTTTATTTGTTCTTTCTTCTTAACGTGTGGTGTCTAAATCATGTTAAAACATCTACCATTGAAAGACATTGACTTGATTTTCCATCCAAGCACTCAAACCATAACACTTATTATGACACTTCAAAAATATTTTCATTTAATGTTTATTTTCCTTATGAGCAGGATATACATCAATTCTTTTACAATGACTTCAATCTGTTTGAGTTTAACATAGCTCTCACATATATACATGTCACCTACATGACCATAACATTTTCATTTAATGTTTATTTTCTTTATGGGCAGGATATATCAGTTCTTTTACAATTACTTCAATCTGTTTGAGTTTATCATAGCTCTCTACTGAATGTATCATATAGAAGTCACCCACACACATGACCATACCATTTCATTTAAAGCTTTATTTTGCTCTTTTGCCTTTCACTCTGATACGAAAGTTTAAGTGGCAAAATGAAAGGAGGTATCCTGTTGTCATCTAAAGTGACTACTACAACCATCAGAGAAATGATAGCTATTGACAACTGTTACAAGGCCTAACACTCTGACGAGTTTCCTGTGTGTTAACAGTACCTTACTATAGGCACTCTAATCAAAGCCTGCCTTGCATCCTTTATTTATTGTGTCCTTAGTTACAAACACATTGCTCAAATTAACAAGCTCAGATCAGCTTACATGAGTGTAAATTGCAGTGCATAAGAAATAATGTGATATTTAAAATGCTAGTCAGTGCTAATCTGCATCACAGAGATGACACATGTATGTAAGTGACAGCACATCTGTTAGTCGCCTCTGAAGAAGAAGCTTGCCATATACTGCGGTCAAAAAGACCAATGCATATTACACAGTATACATTATTACAATTTCTACAAAATGGTTTCAAAATGATGGAAATATAAAATTTACAACAGGAAATCTGTCCCTCTTGACCTTACTTTCCTCTGAGTAGGTAGGTGGTGGTTTTATGTCTTCCTGAAAGAGGGTTCCCTCCAGCTGTGACATTATTTCTGTCACACCACCATGTTAGCCAGTCGCTTGGGACTCGGCAGGCAATTGCTGCCTAAGGGTACATACGACAAGGGGTGCTCTGAAAACAGGGATGTTGTTACATATTCTATAGAACCCAATTAGAACAACCAGCACTGGTCAGTATTCTAGTAAAAACTTACCCCTGTTCTGCTGTCAATTTCGAAGGCAGCATGGGACTATATGAGCCCGGGGATGCCTCTCCCGAGGAGTTACAAGCTAGCAGTGGGCTCCTCCTCGCCAAGCTTTCCTGAGAATGATACTGTTTAGAAGGGACCGCAGGAGAGCCTCGGGGAGTGGAAAACTGGCTAGACATACTACTGGAGTCTGAAGTACTGGAAGTCCCCGAAGTATTCAATCTACCCTTCTTTCTCCTCTTCCTCTGTAAGAAAAGAGATAAGCGCATAGCTCGGTGATTATCTCAGATGCGACAGTTGTGAGAATAGTCTTACTCTCAGGAAGGAAAAAAACATATTGGGAACTGATCTAATAGGAGACTAATGTCATCATTCTCCAAAAGAAAGCTTTAATAAGTAGGTGATCTCAAAAGTTGTGAAATTCACGACAATAAGTTAGCTCGATGAGTAAAAAACTACACATGTATGCTTTTATTGTTAAACAGTGTCATCAACAAGTGATGAATGCAGTAAAACATTTCAGTTAACTCTTTTTGAGATTAAAAACTCCAAGATTGGCATTCAATTATAAATAACTAATAATTACATTAAATAAGGATGCACAATCCCAACCATGATTATTAGTCTAAGTGATGAAGATAACTGTCATGAACAGCTTCTTGAAACAGCTACTGTAAGTAAAATCCAATTCAATGTGGGAGATGTTCTTTCACACGCAAGATGAAGACTTGATCACGTCTAAATATGACATCATCAGGCCACTTTTGTGGCACTTCAATTTCATTCTGTTCTTCTTTATTTATTAAATTGTTCATTTCTGGAAATGGAGATAGGTTTTGTCAAATGCCAAATGTATAATATTTACCTTGGATGGTATTAGTTTCAGTTTCAACACTTAAATCATTTTTTACCTTGAAAATGTTACAAGAAACATAAACAGGAAAGGTAAAAGGTTTTAGATCCCAGTGGCACTATGACATCAGAGATTTACAACATGAAAGCCCCTAGAAGTAACTTTTCAAATAGAATTTCTTCCAAAGAGAAAGCAAGACTTTCATCAAGGTTTGATGGAGTTATTCACCACAGAAGATTTCCTGTCCTATAAGCTAAGGAATGATGGTTGGGTTGTGTGTCCCCTTTAACAATATATTAAATATTTAAAAATGATATCAAAAAAATTTAAAATTTTTTTTTTTTAAATATATTAAAAAATTATATTAAAAATATAAAAATATTAAATATTATTATTAACAGGTAATCAGAAAGACTAATCACATGCTTCTCACACTATAGTGTTAGCTATATACTGCTAACAAAACATTATCTCTGGTCATCTTGGGGTACCACTTCACGTTAAATTATTTCATGCTGGAAACGATTTGACCTTGGAGCGAATGCTTACTGTACTTACAGGAAACCATCTTTCAGCTAGTAGTATAGCTCCCTCGTTCATCACTGAACAATTCAACTCAGTGTGACTCTAAGGGCAGTTTCCCTTGTGCATTTAGTTTAATTAAGTAATTGATCCTGCAAATTTCCTTAATACTAGCTGTGAATACAACTAGGTAAAACAATTATCGGAACAGAGAGGCACTTGTGAAATTAAGACCAACGTGACTTGACGTTGACAACCTAGAATATGACTTACATCATTCTCTGAAATTAATTTGTACAATCAATTCTAACATAATATATATAAACAAAAGCTATACATGGAGATGCTCATTCCAAGCGTACAAAATTCTCATAGAATTCCCTTCCCATAAAAGGATTTGATAAGATTACTGACTGAAAGTAAAAATGGCTGTCCGCAACTCCAAATCCATGCATACCCCCACATTCTTTACCACCTATTCATTCATTCCCCCCTCCCCCACCCTTCCCTTCCCTGTTCTTCCACCCACCGAAAATGCTACGCAAAACCACAGAAAGAAACACCATCACTCTCAAAGAAACAAGCAATGATCGGCAACTAAATAATTCAAATGACAACTTGTTGATGTAGAACCTGTGTATGTATATTCTTACCTTTCGTGCCAGGACTAGCTGTACTATGCTTCCAGACTGTGAGAGAAGCTGTACTACATCCTGGTGGGTAACAGATAGAAGACTGTTCCCGTTGATCATTAGAATCTCGTCGCCCTTCTGCAAACGGCCATCCCTGTGTTAGAAGAGACATAAGCCAGGAAGAAATCAATCTAGAGGGATATTAAACCGTGGATCTGACCAATGAGTTTTTTTTAATAGCTGAATTTAATACTTTGTATTAAGTACCACTATAATTTCCAACATTGAAATTGAAAGGCAAAGCAAACAACAGCTGGATCAGTAAGCTGTAGTTTTGTCAGTCATGTATACATGTCATCATACAGTTGAATCATTTAAGAAATAATTTCTTTGACACAAATCACACAATCACTACAAATGACTGGTAATAAACTATATATCAGACATTAAAGTTCCAAAAGCTGGAACTAACATTCCCGACATTCGAGAATTAATAACTCACAGGTCCTATACAACGTTAGGAAAAACAAATGGCTTCTGTTCAGTCAACATCATGCCCTTTTTGTGATGAGAGTGTGAAGATGTGGCCTAATGTTACAACTTTCTTCAGAGCTGTATAATATGGCTGCAGTACAATCCAGCATACCGCTATATACTTAACATAAAGTCTATGTACATGACATGTAAAAGGTTCCAGAACTTTTCCTACAGCTTATAGCTTTCGTCAATGGACACGGTAGCCAATCAGATTGTGTTGGATTTACCACATACATACAGTAACCATGTTTGATATTATACAGACCACACGATGCCAATAACAGGCAGGAATATTACACTTTTCAGCATGGGAACGCAAAGAGAAACAGCTGTTTCCTTCACAAATTAATCAGTACACTAAAACCTTACCCAAAAATCTACCGACACGATCAAGATGGCCAACCGAATATTTTAAGTAATTCAAACAGTCATGCTCTTCTTGTGTGTACATGTGCGTACATGTGCATACATGTGCGTACATGTGTACAAGCAACACTGAGACACTGTGAATGTGGAAAGTGAATGCACCGACCCAAACCCAGAGGTAACATTTTAAGCCCTGGGAACTCCTTGATCATAGAAACAGTCAATTAGCAAATGTGATGAGAAAAGACCTGGCTAATAATTAATCCTCATAAAATCTGTTAAAAGTGAATCTCTTTATTGAGGCTGATAGCCAATACAACATAATACATTTGGAAAGTCCTTTATATGCTAACCTTGCAGCTGGGCTACCTTCATCCAGTTCAGCCACAAATATTCCAACATCTCCTTTGCTCGAGTTTTTACCGCCAGCAATCTCAATACCAAGAGAGCCTTTCTCTTTGACAAGATGAATCTTGACAACCTCTCTCCTCTGCAATGAACAAATTAATGATATAACGTTATGTTATGCAGTTAAGGTATAAATTATGCCATATTTTTCCCTTCTAATCAACCAGTAGAATATTGTCCTATTCTAGTAAATTACAGTCAGGTCACAAAGAATGTAAAAACTAAAACTATGAACTAAAATTACACAAAAAGGCTAAAGATAAATTCTTCTAAGATGGTTTCTTGCATCTTATATTGCATTGTTACCCACTTTCAAATAATTCCTTGTTACACTAATGAGGGTTGAATGATATGATTCACTGATACTTTTAGAGTAATCACATATGCAACATTTTCACACCTTCACTTCTGTTGACCTCAAATGACCCCTTGCCTCCCCCTGAATACAATATGCTTCTTGCACCCATGTTCTGTTAGTTCATCCAAACTTTACTTGTTTGTCTGCAAGGCTTTTAGGTTTTTTATATAGAACTGTGAATCAGTAATGAGCTGACCACACAAAAAGAAATAGGGTTCTTGTATATACTCAGTAAAGTGAATCCAATCTTTATGCTTTGCATTATTATGTGTACAACCTGTTCAGCCTCTGTTGACTTCAAATAAGAATAGTTTTCTTGTACACTAGATAACTTTGGTGAATCCAAATAGTGTATTGATTCTACTCATACTTACTTTTGAACTAACATGTTCACATTGTATCAGACATTGAACTACATTGACTTTACAAGACCTACTGTATGACCTCATAAAAAACAACAGGGTTCTTGTACCCAATATCGTGGATACTGAATAGCTAGGAAGGTAAGTCAGGAAGCCAGCACTGTAAGCTCATTTAAAATCCTATGGATGTGTTTATCTTGTATTATAATGAACACTAGCTTCAATCAAGCTTTCTCTTTTCAATGTGTGTTCAGAGTATAACCTGCTAAACTTGCTGACTTCTCATGCATTGCTGCTCCCAGGACCACAACTCGACAGCCCCATCCCACGGTTCAGAATCACCTGTATGAGGCAACAGGCATTCTAATATCTCACACATTGCTGCTCCTAGGACCACAACCTAATATCCCACGGTTCAGAGTTGACATCAGCTTCTGACCACATCACATTCTCGCATACTGCAGGAAGTGCAGGCATCCCATTTAACAGATCTGTACGTCCTGCCATCCATAATGAACCAAACTGATTTGAAAATATTGAGAACAGAAACCCCTTCCAACACCCTCCCCCCCCCCCCAGTCCCTAGAAAAACAGATCTGTACTTCCTGCCATCCATAGGGAACAACACTGATTTGAAAATATTGAGAACAGAAACCCCTTCCAACCCCCCCCCTCCCCCAGCCCCTAGAAAATTATATCAGAAACACCAAATCCATGAAAGATTCTGTTCAACAACACTGCAAAGCAGCAATTTTGAATAGCTCCAGAGTGGGCTTTGAACAGGGGACACCGGTGGTTGTAGGGTGGACTCTAACCGCTACTTCATGCCTTGATATTCACAAAAGCTTCAAGCCAAAGTTTAGACTGACCTTATCTCAGCTCCCCCATGTGATATGGAAGAGTACACTAAGAGGATTATTAAATCAATATTATGAAAGTCACTAATTATGATCTCAAACATTTGGTTCACAAATTCAACTTAGATAAACAAAAATTCATCATAATTGTTAATAAAACTGAAAGTGTTTTATCAAACTCAATCATTTTTATTTTTGAAAATTAAACAATACAGTCACAAAAGATTAATACGAAAATCCCATATCATTCATGCAACCATCTCGTATACGGTAATTGGGGGTTAAATTTAAATAATTTCTTCACATAATGCAATCTTTGACGAGACAAAAGTCCTTCCCTGGTAAATAATTGCTGTCACATCTTGGGCCTCTTTCAAAATATTGGGCTACAAGATTCAAATTAAACCCATCACTGATTCTTGCTGGACTAATGACAGGATATCTAAAAACGTTAAATTTTGCCACAGGAAAGCAAAGACAGGAAATCCAAATGTCACGAAGGGACGATTGTGAAGGATATTACTCTCACGAATGCAAGTTACGTGTTTTATCATTGGGAGGCTTTTCATATACATGTTACTGTTGACTCATTGCTATAATCCTAATAGCAAGAAAACTAATCAATACTTGGCTGAAAGCAACCTATTTCTTTCCTTAAAGTTTTTTAGAGGCTATTAATTTTTCACAATTTGAACATGACAAGCACACCTTTCATGTTTGAATTCTGAGATAAATCATCAGTCATTTTCAATATTACTTCAGGGAATTTAATTTAGTGTTCAAATCTTGTCTGAAAGCAGTTCTGAGGGCTCTGAATTTTGTCTATAAAAATTCAAAAGAAATGGTTTCTGTGCAAAAAATACTGCTCTTTGCAGTTATATTGAAATTCGCCCCATTTGCAAGGCATATTTGCTATATGCTGTACCAGATAAATAATTCCCTGTACATAATATATGAGGCAATTAAATCCCCAATGCACAACAAGACAAAACTACTGAAACACTTCCTATTAAAACATGTGGTTTCTAGCATATCATAGCTAACTGTGAGACTTGCAAACTTGTACAGTAGTACTGTGTAATGTGTGTACTAATAAGGCAGGATACTATAGCAGCATAAAAATAAAAACATTTGAGATACATTATACAGGGTATCAAATGGAAAATGGTTTCATAATTTACATGTACTGGAAAAGAATCTAAAAAGTTCATTTAAATGATAGACACTTCCAACACATATAACACTCGATACCTTTCTTTACACAGTGACATAAACTACGATAGAATGCTTTAGTTTTTGCCAGCATTGGTATCCTTGCAACACCCTCAATGAAATGAACTGTTTGAAGAAACAACAGTTACTTCACACTGGTATGTTTATATTAACCACTATAATGAAGAAGAAGCCAGTCCTGTTGTTAAGACACCAATAACAATTGGCAAATTAACAGTTAGCCAGACACAAACCGTAGTATTGACACCATTATGACACACTCAACATCATTTATACAACATTTAGTACACTACATGATATATCAATGGGACTTCCCAATGATCAATGTCTGGTAACAATATAATACTATGCTGTACTCACCCTTCTTCTGGCATCTGTCAAGGTTTTGGATAACACAGAATCACTCCTTGATATGTGTGGTACGTTAGTTTGATAACCGTCAGTTTGGTTGTTTCTCTTGATGGGCATCTCGCTGGGGGTTTTCCCCCCTCCCTGGGGTATATCCGGGGCTTTACGTTTCACAGAATCCCCTTGTCTCTTTGGTAAGAATTTTGAACCGCCAATCGTGTCTTCGGAGAAATCGGTTCCTTTCCCTTTTAAGGAGTAAGATCTTTTAAAGATATTGTAACTAGAACTGTCTGTAGATGGTTCTACTGGTGGGCTCTTCGGTAATCTCTGGCTTGCGTAGTTTGTGAGATCGATGGCGATCGAGTTCCTCTTGTCCGGCGGCTGTGGAGCTCTCCTTTTCACTTTCCTTAGAATAGCAACACACAGTGAGCCAGACCTGAGTGCATTATCCAACAGTTTGCTGTGGCACAGTGGAAATGAAATAAAGGAAAAAGGGATATTACGCTAATATTGTCAAAGGAAGTGAACAGCGACCGCTCTCTCTTGTTGAAAGGAAGGGCTGGCAAATTCAGCTCAAGGAATCACAGAAAGGGACTTAACCCCATCTGACTGACTTGAGTATAACGAGCCATCATTACCCACAAACTGTATATATCACAACTAATGCAATTTTAACCAGGAGAGATACAGTACTTGATTATACACAGTGTTCATCTTCAAACTTTCTAACGGACATGTATCCAACAATCAGAATGAAAGTAGTGAAAAACTTGGCTGATATAGCTTTTATTATTTCAATGATATCTCTACAAATCAATACTATCTACTAGAACCAAAATGGCATGTTATCTTTTATTAGACGCAATTTGCATGTTATCTTTTCTAGTTCATATTTATTTAATCGTTCCCTTCGTTTGTTGATCTCTCGAGGATATGTCTGACTCGTAATTCTTCAAAAAAATAATAAACAAGAGGTTTCCTTCACTGTGCTATTTAGTTTTCGTCCCAAGCTAGACAAAACCATCAATAATAAACTGCTGCTATGGACAGCTGAAGCAAAGTTAATTAATTAACTCAGTATTTGACTCTGACATGTCATTTTATATAACACTCTATTAATCCTCTTATTCCGAGATAAAGTTAATAAACTGAGCAAGGCACTCACCCGACCGACAACGAATATATTTCCCTCAATCACTGGATAGTAAATCACAACACATAACCCACTGTACATACTGACAGTGTTGGAGTGAACTCCAGTTGTAGAAGTCAATATACCAGCCATACAGTCACAATAAGAATATCATACAATACACAGCATCTCAGACCTTCCAACGGAAACCCAGGAAGTTATACAGGAATTCCTTCCAATATACCACGGTTAACCATAAACTTAGTCAGTATTGTGTCTGACCAGTAGGAATTATTAACCTTTGAGACCAAAAATACTTCCCTTAATGTTAAGTTTAAAAGAGGACATAGCAAAGTGAATGTTACACAACAGCACAGTTAAAAGTCATTCTGGTAGCAACTGGGACACTGCTGTACACTTTCCTTCTATAGCAACTACCTTCAGAAAATAAACTAAAAAGCACACACTCTGGTTTGAGATGGTAAAACACCCCACAATGAGCATACAACCTCGAAATAACACCTTTAAGTATATAAGTTACTGGTACTGTAGATAAAACAGCTTATCAGTAAAATAAATTCTACAAGATATTAAGTACAGTTGCAATGAAGGTGTCTGGTCTAACCATGTTCTTATGTCACTATGGTGTATTACGGTTTGCTCCTATACTCTCAGAAGTAACTTTTAAAGTCTGGTGATAGTGTTCAGTTTGAATGGAGAGGAAAATGAAACTGTACCATAATGATAATTAATAATCTTCTTTAGTAACTAGAATTTCAGATGTAAACAGGTACGGTAGAAGGGGTGCTAAAGTTGTGAGGAGACAGGTAAGTTAGGAGCGAAGTAAATACAGAATGTTTGTGTCTCAAACTTACATTCCTGTCACCAATAAAGAGGTAGGAAGTAGAGCAAAACGAAAGACTACTTTTAATCCACAAACACAAACTTAGCAGCGTACAGGTTTTACATCGGTTGTAGAACTACTGCACAGTAAAGATAAAATCAATGCTACTGTACATTTCAGAATAGAACAGAAGAATAAAATAAGATTTGGTTAGTTCTTTTATGGGTTGTAGAGATGACTTGCAGGGCAATCAAAACTATCCTGAGGCTTGTTCAAACACAGTCTAACCAGTTTATGGATGTGTTAATAGCAACTTACTTGTACCTTTCCCATTGCATGTACTGTGAGGTAGATGACATAGGAGAATATAACTATCTATATATTACATTGAAACTGATATATGGTCAGTAAGGAAATAGGTCTACATGGTGATGCAAACCCACAAAGGTTGGAAGATCAGATTCTATGGAAGAGACAGGAACAGTAAGAGACGGGCAAAATAAAAGTAAGAAACCCTTTTTGGTTGAATTATGATTAATTTCCAATGGAAAATTTGAAACGAAGGAAACGGAGGGTCTTCAACAAACAACAACAACCTTGCTTCGAAGATTAAAGGTGATCCCATTCTAGATATTTTTAAACAAGGAATATTACTGTCTTCCAGACAGTCAAACAGTAAATATGCCACTCAGAACTGAAAGATACAAAGACGGTGCGGCTTACTTCACCCCCAGTGTTAGTGACATGTATAGTTTCCACTGAATGCAATGGTTGTCATGATAGGTGAACTGTTATATCCAAGACCTACAATTAGCTGTTATAACTTAATAATGCCTGTATCATAATACTTTACCAATGTTATGCTTACCCAGCCTTGAGCTCATCACAGTTCTCTAACACTTGTCCATTGATGGTCAGTATCTCATCGCCAGGTTTCAGGCGACCATCTTCTTGCGTGTAGGACTTTGGTAAGATCAGTTCCACCCTGATCTGGCCCACAGAGCTGGTCGGGGCTATGAATTGGTCTGAACCTAAGGTCACACTTCGTCGCCAGATTTTGCGATTCGTCTTGTTCAAATGACCAGTTTCCTGTCGTAGAATCAGACCAAAGTCTCTGGCCTTTCTCGGTGGTGAGTGAAA
>JAIPMN010001059.1:4419-30665 GCA_020650975.1 Apostichopus californicus | reverse complement strand
CCCCCCCCCCCCCCCGCCCTACTGTAAATCACAGTAATGATTAGTGTAAGAACCTTACTGTCATCAATGGTCAAAACTTGAAAATCTTGTATGCAATGTATAAAATGTAGTAGGAATCACTATAACCCTAGGTTTGTATGGAAGAGAGACTTCAAACTTTACTCTGTGTCTGCTTGTGCTTCTCTCACTTAACTCATGTTACAGTGTATCATACGGTACAACAGACATACATACAGAACTTTGTTATTGTACCCTTGAGTGCACATACATCTGTATACATTCTATACCACAATAGGATAAACAGTGACAAAGGGAAGGATAAAGGAATAGGCCTATATAGGGTACTTCTTAAGCTATGCTAATCCTCCTGTTGCCTACAGGTTGTCTCTTGGTCATCCAGAAACCATCCGTACAATAAAGGTCACAGAAACCATCAGATCATATGGATCTTTGAGTCAGAAATTTCCCTCTTTGCTTAAATAATTGATTGTGATTCACATTTTTTGGGTTTTCTTGTTTTGCATAAAAGGCGTCCACACCACGTCACATTGTGTTGAGTCTGAACTTGTTGAATTTGATCAACTGAAACGTAAGATGACCCTTGTACATTAAAACAATTTTTATTTTTAATCTTTGTCATATAAGTTACCCCTCTCCTTCCCCCAGCTAGACAATGTATGAATGATAAGTTACAGACATGAAGTTTCACTCATTAACTGCACAATTAGTACATGAATACACAGTGTTCATTGAAAATGTTACTATAAGGGCTAAGTGAAACAGAAGACTTGAATATAAAATGCCACTTCAAGTGTCAGGGGGTCTCATGTGACATATAATCAATCACATGGAACTCTCAGCTGTGATTGAATGAACACAATTTTGAGGGTATAATATTTGATACATATACGTACATTGAAGTATTAATGTACTGTACTGTACTTCTGTGACATAAATACATTATTATAGCTTAATAATTGGTAAATATATATAAAACTTCTTAAATTGTTCAAGAGGTCGAGTATTACTGGTACAAGTATATTGTATACTATTAGTATGCTACTGTGTTAAGTGTATTTGATAAAAAGAGTAGTAGAAAGCTGAAATTTGCTACCCTAGAATATTTTTAATCGAGCTTGCAAGAAGTTGCTGAGTAAGCAGTTAAGTAGAGCACAGATAATAATTATAGACAACCCATTTAGTTCATTCATTTCATATAAAGCACCTTACATTGTTTTGTTGTACTAGTACTTTGTCCTTACCGCGATCATAGTAGCAAATCTATCTGAATTGAACCATTTACTGTAGCTGCCTGAACCATCTCTAGCACACCCATTGCACAAGTTTCAGTTTGACAGGATGTACAACAGTGTCATGAATATGTATTTTAAAGTATTGGATATCTTCATAATGGCAAGTTCCTTTCATATTGTGCTCGTACCTTCGTTACAGTAATGTTAATTTTGATCATCAACAGTCTGTTTGTTTTCACTGTTGATAGAATAATTATTGAAGTTTATTTCTTCCTTATGACAGTATCTTTTACATTTCTTAACATCGGGATAGAATTTCGAAAACCAGAGCGACCTATAATAATGTACTTTTAACATTGTGTGCAATTTTAGCTGCCTATACTTTGAGGGGAACAAATAAGATGTCTGGAGGTATCAGTTTAGTTGAAAAATCCTGTAATCCTTATAACATGGTCAAAACAAGATTGACTGAACATTAAGCAATATATACCATCTTTAAATAAAGGTTTGTAAACTATGTAACTTGATCTCCCGATGTCACTCCCTCCTATCAATGAACAAATAAGTTTCATATGAGACATGTGCTGGTACTAAGTCAGACATCAAGACACCCATACCAAGAAAACAAGTAGGTGCACATAATTGGCATTGGCAAATAAATCTATTGGCTGCAAATCGTTTGGTAATAAGAATGTTTTCTTGAACAAATTTCATGATGCCTGATACATTGTAAAGTGCAGTGAAAGTTCCAAATGTTAGTTGAACAGTGCTGTAGATACTGAGTTACTGACTATGCAATGTTACACACAGTGGCTATGAATTTATTTCGGTGTAAATTGCTACCATTGCAGTTGGAGATCAAATGAAGTGGATTTCCCCTATAATGCTATGCGATCATGTGCCTTACAGTACAATCATGTTCTGTTGTCAAAACTCACAAAATTTGTCTTTGATTCTATTAAACACTTACACTATTCAGTAATTTAAGGATTATTCACATCACTTCTTCCACACCTTTTCAATTATAATAGGTTATTTGACTAGTGTGCAATAGTGTGCAATTGATCTCCTCTTTGGCTGTTTGTAACTTTTTACATGTGTATTTGTGTAATTATTATTGTTTTGGGGGTTTTGTCTTTCAGGAAGATGAATTTCACTGGTTACTAGATAAAGAGGTACATTCCATTTTAGGACAAATTCAAGATTTACTAAAGGTAAGAGACTAAATCTTTTCTTACATTGAACCTGATATTATTTAACTATTTTACTTCACTGTTCCGTCTATCTTCTGTACCTAAACCTTAATTAAAGTTGGTAGTATTTAGTTCTGTACCCTCACTGGTCCTTGTTCAGATCATCAACCAATCCCCCTTTTTTGATGATGTTACTTCAGTGAGACTAACTAACTTTGCCTGTAAATGTACAAAGTTGTATCACGAATGGAAAATGTGGTGACTTGAGACAATGTTTTTATTTTTAAACGCAATATGAAAACTTATATATTTAGTTTAGATGTCTGATATTTGTTTGTCTATCTTTTTGCCATCTTTTTATTGCTTTTGGATGTTGACCGTCTTTCTACTGCATTATATTGTATATGTATTTTTGTATTGAGGGCTCCTCTGGAAAGCAGTGCTTCTGCACTGAGCAGGACTACCCTCATTAAAGATACAATAATAATTGAAGCCACTTAGTAATGTTGTGAGTTTTCCATACATGTAAATAGCATATAGTACATGTAGAGCCTTAACACTCCCTCATGACACCATACATATACTGTATACTACTGTACATGGTGCACTTTGGGAAAGTTAATGATATTACAGTACCAAAGTAAAGACCTGTCCGTCCGTATATTGATATCATCGATAAAAGTCGGTATTATAATTGTAGTCATATGGACGATATCAATTTCAGACCATATCGATATAAATAATACTATATCAATATCGCAGAGACTTGCCAATATTACATTATATTACATATATTACATTTTCATACTGTGGAGTGACCACGTTACTCTTACATTCGATGAGAGATAGCAAAGTTTGTGAGCTATCTAGGCTATCATATGTGTGCACTCAAATATCATAACGTTAGGCGTTGGTGGCAACACATTCCGACAAAAAGCGATCGTGGTACGAAGTTGCAGTTGAACTGTTTCTAAGAATATCTGGTAAGGTTTGAATCATTGAAGGTAGATCTAATTTAAGGAATTTATTCAATGCCTAAAAGTTACTAGTTATTTAAGTGTGCCACAGTTGACCCCACCATACAGGACTGTTATTGACTGGTTATTAAGCATAATCCTCTTAGATGTAATTTTATTATCTCTTGAAAACAATATGATGAGGCAAAAGGATAAATATAGTTCAAGCCTTGACCTCATTGTATAAATCAAGTTATACCCTTGACTTTTTCTTTCTATATTTATAGGATTGCAGTCACAGATTCCTACCCCTACATACAGGTAAATTGCTTCTTTTTCAATTTCAAGTGCATGTTGGATAAAATTTAACCAGGCAGGTTGGTGCAATGATCAGAAAATAACTTTAGCAGAAAGACTAAAAGAGTGACCGTAAAGATTCATGAAAATGAAAATTCTGTGTGTAAAAGTGTGTGTGCGTGTGCATGCATTTGTGTCATATATGTTACAACCCAATAACTATTGTATCTTGCATGACAAATAATACTGTAAAAGTCTGATGTATGCCAATTATAGCTGTTCAAACCTATTTGATATATTATTAGTTTACATTTCCTTATAAATTGAACACTATTTAGTTAAGGCTTACAGGTAAGTAAGTATAATTAGCTCCGTGTGGAAGCTTTTGGTTTCGATGACGATCTAAATTGTTCCAGTCATAATAGCATAGTTTGGATAGTGTGCATTCATGTATAGTGTACCTATAAAGTTAATGTATGCATGTATGTTGTTTGCATAGGTTGGGAATGCTTGTGATTTATCAGGAATGTAATTTGTAAGGATAGCACATGTGTACATGAAGCCTTTTATGTTTGTGGTGAAAGGTCAAAAGGGGTCAAAATACAAAAGATTGTCAAAGGACAAGTCGATCATGACCAACTTGGACTGAGCTGTCACTGTACTTGGCATCTGTACATACATGTCTCATATAGGAGAGGAAACTGTTTTGGTGCAGGTCAAGGGTCATTAGAGATCAAGAAAGGTCATAGCGTGAAACTTTGTTTTCTTAACATTTAAGGATAACAAATCTTCAAAACTATACATGGCAGATTGAGACTAAGTTGTGTTAGTTTGCTATATTGTATTTGGAGGAGGATGTACTGTATACAGGGCTAAAAGTGGACCCATTCATTTTCAGGGCTGGTTTAATTAATATAATAAATGCAGACTATTTCTAGTTACACATTGTACACATAAATTGCAACATAAAACTAGTGTGTCCTGTCTCCATACCTTTGTAATGCTTTAATACGTAACCAGAGCAGTTCGGTTGTATTTAACTGCTCAGTGAGGTTTTTCCAACTTTCCCTTGTTTTTCATGTTACATATAAATGATTGCCCTTGAACTGTTAAGTACTTAATTGTACTGTATTTATTGCTGTTCATCCAGTAGGGTTTGCTCTCTCCTTCACATTCATGTTCCACAATAGGAATGTCTGGATCATGAAATTATGATTAATGTATACATAAATGTGCACATATTCAAGGATACAGTGATACACCATTACTAAGTCCTGTATGTCACACTGGGATATGTGCTAGGAACAACAACAATAGCATAAGAGATAAATATTAAAGGGATACAATGATACTGGGATAATCATTACCCCTGTATATACTGGGATGTGCATTTGCTAGAAACATTTATACCTATGTGTATATAGATGTATTTATATATGTATATGTATGAATACTACAGGGATATTGATACATCATTACCACTGTTTATCTTACTGAGATATGGAGTTTTACCGATATTTAAATGTTAAAGGGATACAGTAATATATCGTTACAGTACATCATACTTTTATGTTAAACGGCTACAGATGTGCTGGAATCTAATTTACCTGAAGTATCTAGTTCAATGTTAAAGGGATACAGTGCTAATACCCTCAGATAAACTAGAAACAACAAGAACACATATTATTCTTCAACATTCTTCTTAGAAAGTAAAGTAGAGAAAAACAGAACAGGCTTTATTTTAGTTTGATGTCATTACTGTATTTTGAATAAGTTTTGTCTCAAGAGTCTGAGCTGTTGTTTGGTATGATATAGGTCTTTGCATTTACCTGGACACAGGTTAAAAGTTGAATATCTGGCAAATAAATGTACTTTAAATACTGTATGTAACCATGTATCCAGGGGAACATTTTCATGCTAAAAGTATTACAAAATGAATCATGTGCATGCTTTGACTTTTATAAAGTCTCTGTGAAGAAAAATATTGAACGGCACATAACAGTCTTCATACACAACTGTTAATTGTCATTATCGCAATATTTCTGAATGCAAGCACTTTAGAGGTTTCCTTGGTGCAGTACTTAGAGTAGTAGTAACATAACTTAAATTCTTGTTATTTAATGGACTTCTTGTAAAAGGTTGTCTGTTCAAAGTGGATTGCTGATAGGACAAAAGAATTAATGTTACATGATTGAGTACAGTTTCTATAAATAACTGAATTATACCGTCTCAGAAACCCTCAAAGAGAGGTTTTGCATGTCAGACTTAAGTGATTTTAGTCAGCTCAGACTACAAACTTGTCTGTATACCCGTACATGTCAGCACTGCATACATGAGCTAGTGTCATTCTACAATGTTTCTATAAATTACAAATCTTTAAGTTTGAACATTTTGCCAATGCTAGCTAATGTACAGTAAACTATTTTTTCCACATTAGAAGGAGTAACTGTCAACTTAAATGCATAACAATTCCCTTCTTTAGTAAATGTTTTATTTTCCGTTTGCGAAATGATTACAATCTACAAGATCTACTAAACCCATCAAACCACAAGAGAAAGTTGAATGGATATTAGAGAGCTGGAGAAATTGACAAAATACATTTACATATTTTTTTTAAGATGTTCATGGTTTCTACAAAATAGTATTCATCAAAGCTTGTCATTTAATGGCACATTTTGAGATGATCGAATGGATTGTCGTCTCTAAAGTATCCCTTAATGCGTCCTGTTGTTCCTAGCTCAAACAAGATCAATTTCCTGCCTCTCATGTATGAGCGGAGAGAAATCAATATGTGATGAGCTGTATTCTCCTTCAAGAGCTTACTGGAATATATAACGAACCCCTCCGAGCTAGACTCTACGTACATTATATCATTTGCATGAGATGCTACATTAATTGGTGTTACTACTGCTCTCGGATGAAATATTGATGAGCTACGCCTTGGATCGAGCGGTGCCAGGGACTGAGGATGGAGCCCGGAGAATAAACTGTATGTTAGGAGTGAGAGTAGTAGAGATAATAAACTTCTCTCACAGCCTTGAGGAATTTAGTAGTGCGTTACTCTAAAATATCAAACATACTAATTATTGTATCTTTGATCTGTATCAAGTCCATTCCCTTGAAGATCTACCTTTAATCTGTATTGAGTACATAGTACCTCAGGTGTGATAATCTATCCTTGTTCTGTATCAAGTACTTTGCATACCCTAGAACATCTACCTTTGATTTGTATCTAGTACTTATCCTACAAGATCACTAGATCAAAAATACCTTTGATCTGTATCAAGTACTTTAGCAGATCAGGGGTATATACTACTACCTTTGGTCTGTATCTAATACTTACCCTAGAACATCACTAGATCAGGAATATCTTTGATCTGTATTCAAGTACATGACTTTAGCAGATCAGGTATATACCTGTGTTCTGTATTAAGTACATACCCTAGATTCTAGAGATGTCAGTATATTAATCTACAGGTTGATCTACTTTGAGTACATGTACCTTTTAAGATAAAGCATACTATAAATCTAACTTCTAAGTTAGATCTACTGTATATTAAGTACACGGTACTACTGTACATATGACAAACTTGGATGAATCTGAAAACAGACAATCACAAAACCACCAACTACATTAATTTTGAAATGTACTGTATTCATTTTTGCAATTATTAAGTATATCCATAGTAAGTACAGTATGTACATTATACATGTGTATTTATGTTAGCAGACACTCTTTAAAGATTGAGTTTATGCCATACATGTGAAGGGAAGACGAGAGCACGAAAGCTAACACTGTAAGAACCCCCTGAAGACAGTGTTGTCTGGAAATGCAATTTATGCATTTTATTTACACAGCACAGTACCGTTGCTCTATGCCTACTACTTAATAGGAGATACAGTATTAGGTGTTTGGATAAGTACTACACATGGTAAATGAATCCTTGCAGATTAAATCTGTGCCACGGTAAGGTCAAAGATCAAATTAAGACATACAGATTAGAATAAATTAATACAGTATTAATTACATTACATGCTGTAGAAGAAGGAAACTGGCAAACAGGAACTTAAACAATCTTTGGTTTCAATTGACACCCAAAAAAAAAAGTTTACTAACTGTTGTTCATTCCTTATACAAAATTCTTTCATACATACAGTATATGTTCATATTGAAAAGTGATTTTGTTAATTAATATAAGTTTAGTGTTCAAATTTTGTGTAGCATTTTCAAAGGTTCTGTATACTACTGTGTACTGTATAGTATATAGTTCCTGTGTACAAACTGATGTACTGTACATCTTTACACAGTTTGTTTATAGCAACTTTAACACTTTGTGCAGTACTTTGCAATGCGATACTGGATAAATAATTCCCAGTAGCTGCAAATTATACAGTTTCAATAAAAATTGTTGCAAACAATGGTGGATATGTACCTGTATTTTGAGATTGAGTACTTAGACAATTAAGTTTCGTAGCTTAACTACCAGAACTGACACTAGCATCATACCTGTTCTGTGTATTATTATTATTTACAGTTTCAGGGTTTAGATAATGTGCAATTGGCATAAAAATGGAATTCGTACCATTCTCAGTTTTATGTAGAAAGGATAGAAGGTAATTCTTCAGTAGTAGAAGCACTGGATGTGATCCTGTGATCCTCAGTATTATTGATTCTGTGATCCTCAGTATTATTGTGTGTGATCTGACTATAGCTGCAGGCACAGTAATGGTCATGACTACTGTAGGGATCAATAAGGTTCTTCTAACTATATGCTCAATAGCTCTGATGAAACAGAACACTTAATTAGGCCACTGGTTCCCTCAATGTTGATTCATATCCCTGCTTTAGGTCAAAGGTTGCTTTAATCCTTTCTCAATGTCTTCTCAATTTTTGTTATCGTGAACATTGCTACAGTATTTATAAATCCATTGTATCAAATTGGAATTTCAGAGTTTCTCTTTCCTGCAGGTGGTGATATCTTTTGTCTTGAAAGTTGTTGAAAGTTCTGCATTAATTTTACTTTCACTCTCTGCTTCCTCAGTGCTATAACTTTAGACTTGTAATAATTACATGAATGTGTTTGCGTGCATACATATAAAATTAAACACTGTATCTAAAACCCTCCCTCCTTCAGATGCTGATGGGAATTTACTTCCACTTTGTAAGTTACATTCGTGACACAATGTTCATGATTAACCCATTGCTCGCTGTCTACTAGGCAACTCATATAAGTAATGCTCCATGTAAGAGTGTAACCACTATCATATTTAAGTGTACTGGCATTATGTAAGTCATAAATTGGCTAATTGTTTCCATTCATGCTACACAAACCTTCATGCCACACAAACATGTACTGTACACAGCAAGTTGGTATTAACTGCAGGTTCAAAATATTAAAAGCTGCCTGATGAGCTATTCTCTCATACATAGTATTATCTTTTGAGCTCTACTGCCTTTTCCTTTAATAATCAAAAGTTTTTATCTACTTTGGTAGAAAGTGAGTGTAATGCTATAACCACCTAACCTCCCATCCCCATCCAATCCCATCCCTATCCAATCCCATCCCCATCCAATCCCATCCCCATCCAATCCCATCCCCATCCATCCCTCCCCTCACATCCACCATTTCAATCAAATTAGGAAAGCTAGGTTAAATGTACCTCAATTGTCACCTACTTAAGGAAATGTAAGGAATTCTTAAACAAAGATTTTATAGCCCTGCGTTTAATACGTGACCTTCTTGTTTCACTAGCATAATTAAAATGGCTGCCACATGTTAGCAACAATCTCCTTCTTCATGGTCTTGGCTAATGTTGCATATACGGACCTTTGGTACAGGTCCTCGGCCGAGGGGCCGGTGGGGCGATGCTACCACCCGGAGGATTACGGCTGAACGCCTCTAAGCCAGAATCCTTTATATAGTCTACCGTGGTTATGGCAGATAAATGCTCTCTCTTTCAGCATTTTTGTATAATTCACTCCATAAAAGAAGATGAAACTATCATACCGCTATAAGCGATCAACTTTGCAATAAATTTGTTTGGTCGTCTGGATGTAATAGTTGACTTTTTCATTGATATTCTCAGCGAGGATAAACTCTGCATTATAATGAATCACACCTATGTAGATACAGTTCTACAGTATTAACGCCTCATTGATTCTACAAATTTATGTTAAAAGCCAGAAACAAGTCATGCTTGTATCACCTTTACATATACGTATAAATATATGCTCTACATTTGCCTCGCTCTACAATGAAGGAATCTCATTTTCTTGTGCAAGTTGAGGCTTTCTTATCTGCATAAAAAATGTGTGTAAACTTGAATGCAAATATTAGCGGTTGCATCAGAGCTGCACAAACATTGGCCATCATGTCATGAACATACAAATTTGTAATGAATGTTTCATCAAACACCTTCCATGTCTATTATTACTTGAAAATTTTTTTTTAATATGTAAATTCTATACTCTTCGACATTTCTTAAAAATTCTCTGTACCATGTTGTAAAGTACTAGTTACTGTAGTAAGTACTAGTAAAGTACTTCCGTTTATTGCTTTCCACACATATCATATCACTTTGATGATATTTTAAATGAAGAAAGATATGATATAAATACTGTATTTGAGATTTGTTTTCACTTATTGTGGATGTAAAGCCTTCTGGTTCTACTATAAAAAGTACAATGCTATATATTCTTTTTGTGTTTTGCTGTTATATACAACACTTTTTGTTAAAAATATATACTATTTTTGCATCGAATAAACGTGATTTAGTATTCAAAATACCAGTTTGTGAATTTTGCTGTCCAGTACCATGCATGGTAAATGACAACAGTAGGGAAGGCCTTGTCTTGCCCTTTTCCATATCCTCCTTGAAAAGTACTTCTGAGATTGTAAACTAATCAATAATTTGTTTGTTATATAAATGTAACACACAAAAAAAAAGATTGAGTTGAAGTTTAGAAACACCCCATAATTCTTTTATCCCAAGATTTTACTCAAGGAAATTATGATTTACTAACAAACATCACATCGTTACCCCAAGCAAAACTCTCAGCAGTGCATTGTAAATGACACACAGTCTGAAACAAAACTCATATTGTGAATGTTCATGATGTACAGTATATTAACATGATTGACATGGGATGTTACTGCAATGATATAAATGTGTGTTATAAGTTAAGTGTATAACAATAGAACATTATAACAGTACTAAGAAATGTGACTGTAGGAATCAGTACAGGATGTGGTGAAATGTAAAAACTTCACTTCCCTCAATGAAGCCATAAAAACAGCTATTCTTTATTTGCCTAACGACAGCATAAATATTAGTCGCTGGTATTTCTTATTTAAGTTCAGATAGTTCAGAAAAGTTGAACTATCAGATATATCGGTAGTACATTATGGGGATTAAATGATGTTTCTATTTTGCTATGCATTTTGTCTAATATTATAAAATATACAAATTACCAGCATTAGAGAAAACTCTCATAGCAATATTGCATTTGTATATCAATTTGTGCATACTCAATTGCATAACTATTTTCATATCATTTGCATATTGTAAAAGCAGAATAAAATTCTTGTATAATTAGTATCAGTACTCATTGAAGCAGAATTTTCAGTTGATTTTTATATATTTTCCTTTGTGCTAAAATTTTGAACAAAAATTTGAAATGTTCCATTATAGTATCCCTTATCCAGTTTAATAAACAAAGATTGGTTCACAGACTCTCTGATAACATATTCATGTCATAGAGCTGTTCTGTTATAGTGCACTTTGACGTGAACATTTTGTGTTCTCTTAATTTACATGTTCCTCAATTTGATATAAAGCCTACTAATGGATTCTGCAGAAACTGCTGTTTCGCTTCTGCTGCCCTCATCTTTGGAATAAATAACCTGAATCCAACAAGCTCACTCACTCTCTTGCATCTTTCAAATCTATTATGAAAACTCATCTGGTTCTAGAAGTCAACAACTTCTAATTCACTTTTAACTTTTGTTAGCTTGTTATCTGTTTAATACTTGCTGCGCCCTTGCTCACTGTTGTTGCAATGCGCCATGAGCATCTTTAGGACAGATACCGGTGCATTAATATTTTCATTAATTATTATGATTATTATGATTATTATTCATGTTACCCGGTGATTGAAAATATGTAGAACAATAATGGTTGAGACTGTATGCCAAATATGGCGATCTGTGAAAACGTATTTTGTCTGTCCGATAGCCAGCCGTCAATTTTTATGATTTAGTTCAATAGTTTGATATATATGCAGACAGTCCTCCCTCCCTACTCTATGTATTCATTTTGCTAAATTGTGGTTAATGTTATCACATTTTACGTAGGCAGGGATTCAGAGGGGGAGGGGGGGAGGGGTGGGTGAGTGCAGGTGTGAGGGGTTATATCCCGTCTCAATAATTAGAAGTATATAATTATTAACACACCCTGGCTGCTTGCATGTAGACCTACTTATAGACCTAATTTGTAGACCTACTTATAGACCTAATTTGTAGCCTAAATATACCTCAGAATGCACCTTTAGTATGTTGTACCCCAGACCCCTTACAACATGTGAGAGTGACCCCTGGGCCACACCCTTACCTTTTTAAGTCCACCCCTAGCTGTTACAGGTCTATTACTGTAATGCTCTACTGTACAGCACAATGAACTGCAGCTAGTTCCCAAGTATAATAGCAATATACAGTGAGAGTTGGGTAAAGTGACTTTCTTTGTGTAGACCAGGGTTGTCCAACCTTTTGCAGAGGAGGGGCACATGAAATGATTATGATGAAGGAGGGGCCGCATGAACCCTACGCTCGATTTTAGATTTTTTGCGCGAAGACCAAGGCAACAAAATGTGAGCACTGCGCGCGGAGCGCACTGATTTATTTTCGTTCCTGATAAAACAAATGAATAAAGTCAAGCCGCCCCCCCTCCCTCCGCTGAGAGAGTGTCACACAAACTGACCTGTATGCAGTTTTTTGGACCCAGAAGGTTCGAATGATTGATTACATAGCTTCAAATTGTTATCAATAAATCTGCTCACTAAATTTCGCACCGTAGAGCATCTCTGGCAGGCCGGACGCAACCCTGAGGCGGGCCGGACTGTGGCCCGCGGGTTGGACAACCCTGGTGTAGACCAATATGTTGGTTTCATAATTTGCTAGCAACATACATACATACTACATGTCTCTTGGAGTGTGCTGTGGGCTCTGTAACATACAGTATGTTTGCTAGTACTGGAGTTGCTACATATGTGGTTTCAGAGTCAATTCATCTCCAGTTATTATAATATATTTATTGTGTACCAGACATAAACCAGAAATCAAAGTTCAATTATGGTCATTTATTATTATATTCAAAGAAATGCTGCACTGATATTGTAAGCTCTTAATATATCAGTTCACATCCTTTAGCTGCACAGGCATGATTAAATATAACCTGGCCTGCCTTATAATCCAATCTATCCCTGTTTTCTTATGATTTGCTGGTAGTGTCATATTGTATTTTTCTTTCAGTGATGTCTAGCTGTCTCCATAATCCATATTTTGTTGCTCTTTTCATACAAATTTTCAAGAATGAAACTTTGTTGTAATTGTGGTTACTTTGGCAGGCAAGTAACCTACGCAGTGTGTGCGTGTGTGTGTGTATGTGTGTGTGTGTGATATATGTGACACCCTAGCTTGTAAGCATCATATCTCAACATGGGTAACCTCTGCAGTTCTCTGATTTGGCATGTGGCTTCCCCAAAATTAGTGCAAGAACCCTATTTTTTTGGCTGCAAGCCAAAGGACATTTGGTGTCAACAGAGGGCAAAATGTGAAAATCTTAAAAAATCTCCAGAACCTGAACAACAAAGGAGCTCATATATATAGGCATGGTAGGATAGCCTTATGAAGTGTAAAGGTTTTTCTCAAATCGGTGAGGTCATAAGAGGTCAACCTCTAAAATCCTGTAGCTACAGTTGACCTACCATACCACAGTTTGTGCCACAAGAAGCGTCAATTGGAATGATTTTGTACGTAAAGTTAACTAGTATTCATGAATTCTGTAATTGGTGGCAAACATACCGCCCGATTAAATATATATACAACTTAATGTAAATAAATTAAAATCTGATATAAAATCAATATAAGTCAATTGATTTGATTTGACAAAATTGCCAACCCCAGCATTGAACAATTGTGCGCAGCTGGCCTTACAAATATTGATAAAATGTAAATTGCACTGTAATGTACTGTACTTATGAATAATCATTGGCCGATGCTTACATTATATCGATCTGCACTTAACTGTGCACATTGCAGTTAGGTTTCATTGCTATTTCTGTTGTAATTTGTATACATATCCGAATTATTTATTTTTATTTATTTATATATTTAATTTAAGTCATTGAAACTTCTTCATATAACTAACATGATTTTCTAGAAACAAGATCATAATTTTTGTTTAGTGGAAATTTCTGTGTTTGATGTCATTTGTTGAAAATAAATTGCAACTGAGGTGCAAAGAAAAATGTAAAAAGTACACTACTTACTCATATACTGTACATTTGCCTCCTATGTAATTTACCTGTCTTCCTTATTAAAGACAATATATAGTCATCATAGTTTCTGCTTGAATGTGTGTAATTTAATCACCAACATACTTTGACTCATGAATTAACCATTAACTAATGTTGTCTTAGTTTACATTCAGCAATGGCTAGACATGGTTGGATGGTGACTATTTAAAATTAATCCTCACTCTTTCAGATTTGAGGGCAATACCTTTAACCCTTAAATTGAACTTAAGGATAGAACTGTTAAAATAAAAATTTAGATATCTTACAACCAGACGATATTTGACAGTGTTAGTTGCTTATTTCTCAACGCTGGGAGCTTCACTGTATGCAAATATGTCAGTTTTGTTGTATTGCGATCTCAGACTTCATATGTCACACACTTTCATCTTGAAATCAACTAAGTCTTCATATCATTTCTCTTGTCAACATGCCAAAGATTCATTGTGGCAGAGCTCCCTCTATCATTAGAAAGTTTTTCATTTCTTCGAATGAAGCCAAAGCGAGTATTGAAACAGTTTTTCAAATTGGAAGAGAACAAATATTCCATCTACAAAGGTTGAAACTGTCAGAGATTATAAATTCCCTAAGGATGCCAGGAACCATCTTGTTTGATTCAATAACTTCGAGAAAACTAGAAAGTCCTTCTTTACATTTTAGGCTAGGAACTAATCCTTTCTCACACAGCATCTGTATTTACCTCCAGTCTCACTTTTTAAATGAAGGTTCCTGGAAATAGATAAAAGTTTTATAACCATACAGTTTGTGATGTGACAAGTATAAAATACAAAACATTTTATAGTTCTTACCAACTAATTTGTTTGTTTTTTTTTCAGCCACGAAATATACTTCCATCAAATCAGAGACTTTTGTTTTATCCAGCGCAAAGTAAGTTTCAAGTTTGGTATACATTAATTATTAAAAATAGTTTCTATTGCAAAGTACAAATCCACCAAACCTCTGAGCATTGAGTGTAATAAGAAACATTTGAACCTGTTTCTAGAGTACTCTTATGACATAAATTTAGCCATCTAGGTTAATTCAGTTTTCAGTTTTCAACATCAAAGTATCAACGCTAACATATTTAATTAAACTCTTTTGTTACATGAGTCCTCACTTACATGTCTTCTCACGGTATATGCACTCTTGCTCTACCATATGCATACCATTCTCACGATATATAACGTGTGTTGTGACAACCATCCAAGTAAATGTGTAACATATTTTGGCTCAGCCTTGTTTGTGTATTATTTTGGTAGGATGTTACTATACACACTATATACAAAAGATTCTTCAATACCACAACTTTAAGTCCTTTCTTCTCAAATTTGTAAATGAGCAATGACATTCTTTATCCTTTTGCATGTGTAAATTTGTTTATGATTTTTGCTGTTCTTCGATATTTTTGCTTCCATTTTATTTTTCATAGTGGAAACGGTGTAAAGGGCGTGGTCACCCTGACAGGAGATGTCATTAGCAAAGCAGTGAGTACTCAGAAAGGTTATAGGTTTTTGAATTTGGAAAAATGGTTGAATTTTGCCTCCTTCCATTTGAAACATAAAGCTAAACATTTTATTGTTTACCATCAGGGCCCCTCCCCACCCCCCAAAAAATGATTGTCATTGTTACATAATATTTACATTCATTGGGTGCCCAAAGAAAACTTGGAGGTTTGTGTTAGCAAAATATATAATTAATCAATCAATCAATCAATTTACCTAAGATGATTTTGCAGATTAAATTTATTGCTCCCAATTCCTTTTCAACATAACTTTTGATGTGAGATTGATCTTTACTTCATTCTTACAAATGTTTGAAGTTTATGCCGGAACATCATAATTCCTAGTGCTATATTTGGTGGTTTAATATGCAGCACATGAAAGTTTGGGTGGAATCTAGCATAATTATGTTACAACAATTACATCTGCCCAGACAATATAGATAATAATAATACAGAGCTTTAGGAGACAACCCAGAATCTTAGTAATTCCACTTTTAGTTTTCACGATCATATCTAAGGACCCTCTTCACTCTTTGAGTAAGGCTTACTTAATCCCTATTATCTTGTCTGTAAAGGCAGTGTCTCATTATTAATGATAATAAAGGGCTATGTGATAACTTGAAGTACACAATTAGGATCATGTTTGAGAATTCCAGAAAGAATAGTATTGGACAGTTTTATTAATAATAATCCTTAATTAAGGTTAAAGTTACTGTTAAGTTCTGTCAGATATATTTAAACGCAATACTTACTGAATGCTCAAACCAATGAGATGATGATTAAACTGTTCTCTCCTCGTCTTGCAGGATATTTCAATGAGGTACTCAGTGAAGGGAAATAACCAGATCCTGAAAACATGTCTAAGAGAGGACTCCAGTGTACTTTGGAGAGTACAACAGGTATATAATCCAAGCCTGCCCCTCCCATCCCACCCCTTCCCAACCCCTCCCATGCCCACTCCTTCCCTACTACCTTTAACAAATATACTCACATGTGAAACACCAGTTGTAGTTTAATTCTCAGCAATGATGCAAGAGCGTCTCTGAAAATGTCTGGTCTTATGGCTTCCCCTGCCCCACCACTCTCTAAAACACACAAATCTGGCAAAAACCACAATCACCATGAAGACTGCAAGAGAATAGATTGTACTCCAGGCTTCATTGTCCCTATGATTACCCCCTTCCCACATACCCTATGATTACCCCTTCCCACATACCCTATGATTACCCCCTTCCCACATACCCTATGATTACCCCCTTCCCACATACACACTGTAGCCAATAGACACTGATTATCAAACTCCATCTACTGTTGGTATATTCTGTTTCAAAGATATGAATGAATTTCTTTGTTAAACGCTGGTAATAAGTATGTGCAGTAGATCTGATGATACTGATCTTTCTGCTGCTACATCCCGATACACTTCCCGATACACTTGTTAATGGCCTTAAATTGAATCCAACATATACACACATATATACATACACACTATGTGGGAAGTGTGTTGGTCTCCCCTTCCTGTATCTGAAATAATATTACTGGACTTGAGGACATTTCAAATCTAGAAAATGATAGTATCTTCAATAAATTTGTTCATGTTGGATTAACAAGTCTACCAAATTCTATTAGTTCCAATCTTCTGCAGTTTGGATCTTAACAGCTGTATTGTCTGGATCAGGCCTGCGTTGATAATACAGCCAAGTGGTGTATTGAATATTGATGCCAATTTTTGCAGAACAAACGTTTATGTATTTTAGGCTGTGATGCGGTAAAACTGGTGTAGAAATTTGTTTGCGTTCAACAAAGACATCCAAATAGGCCACCGTTTAAGTCCTAGACCTTTACATTCATTACAATGAGTTTCTGTCTGAACATTCACCAACCTGCTTCTGTTATACAGGATTAGGCAACCTTGAGTATGTAAACATTCACTGATTACATGCATTTTTTCTAAGAAAATCTATCTTTCCTTTGCTTTTGCAGATTCAAGATGCAGGGAATCACTTAAAAGCTGCTGTGAACATCATTTCGAATACTGACTCTGACTGTGAATTTGAGACAGGAGAAGAAGTAGTCATGGTATGAATAGGATAGTTTAAAGGGATTGCCTGCTTTAATTAAATCAATAAATACAAGTACATTTTATTTTGACAAATAATAAGACGAATAATTCAGTGATGTCTGAAGGGAAACTCTCTTTTCTATAAACATTGTACCAGTTAAAGTTTATAACCTTTAAAAAATGATTTTTTTTTCTGAAATTTGAGAATAAAATGTAATTATTTCTCTCTATTTTTTAAGATTATCCACATTCTTTCAAACTTTAGTTAATGATACCAACACCCCCCCCCATCCCCGCCCTCCCTTGTGCATTCATTTTGATATTCTTAGCTATAATAGTTCATACATTTCTGTAGACTATGATTAAGTGATCAAATGTAAAGAGTATGCATGTTTGAAGTTTGCTAAAGGACAAAGAAGGAAGCCCAAAATAAAACATGTTTAATTAGGTATGAAGATGACATTAATTGATAAGTCAGGATTCTGTGCTACGTTTGGGCTGGAATTGATTCATCACTAAAATGTATTTTATCTAAAATGGGATATTACCAACTTTAAATGTTTTGGAGTAATATTAACATGGGACTAGTGTGAACCCTTTAACATTGATCTACTGTATATCTAAACTACAGACATCATCGTACACCAATATATAAACAAATTTATCTACATCCATTCTGGATGGGTGCCACTTAAAACATGATAAGATTTCACCTTTAGTTAAGACTTTAATTTGAACAATAGTACCCCTACACTGTAGGCATCGTTGTATACGATAAAGTCAAGTCCTTGCTCTTAAATTTCCTCCAAGTGAAATTGATGCTCACGTCGTTCTTTGATGAATCTTGTAAACATTCTTTGGACTCAAAGGTGTAATGTTTTGAGAGTTTTTTTCCAGGAATTTCAGACTTTCTGTGTAATTTTCCGGTATTATTTTTCAAGCTAGACATATTTGCAATTTTCCTTGGACTTTGTCAGATTTGCAAACTCCTGAGGTTTTTAACCAAGCTGCTGTGAGAATGATTTGTCTGTTGACAAAGTGATTTTCAGTCTCTTGGTACCAGCAGAAAATGAAATGGTTTTAAAGGAATGTACTGGCATCAAATAAATGTTGTGAAAAAACAGAGCAGACAAGGAATGCTGGTTGAAAACTGTCATCCCTTTATCTTGTTCCTTACTGTTAACTATGGATATAGCTGACTAACTTTGCTCAATGAATTTCTGTTACCCCAAGATTGGATTCACATGGAAAATGGGGAAAGTCCTGTTGTATGTTTTTGTATGTCTCCCTCACCAAACAGTAACAAATGGGATTAGCTATGTTATTGGACTTAGTATCTGTAGCCTAACATTAGGTCGTCATTAGTGTGTAGGCTTCATAGTATATCCGTAAGACATATTTGGTAATACGTTCTTCATCTGTTTAAAATGGTGGGAACCATGTGGGTTGCTGGATCATCTACAGGAAATATTCAGAGAAAAGAACAGAGAAGTATGCCAGACTGCTAGTTGAAGAGCCCGTCGAGATATTTTGATTAAAATCTAGATATGGTTATCTGAAGGTCACTTATAAGATTAAGTGCGAGATAAAGTTTTGTTATCCCGGGAAACTGAATAGAATCCTTCAGCAGATGTTTGTAAAGAGAATGGCATCTTCCTCTTTGAATACCTGATTTGAAGACGGTGTAGATATGATAATAAAACTCTTTGCGGCTTTATCGCCATGGTGATGTCATTCACCATGATGTGGTCAGGTATATTAACCAAAGCTAAAACATCCATACCTTCGTAGTTAAAAATGTTTTATGGTTGTGATTCTCACCAATTGATGGTAAAGGTTTACGGACAATTTTTTGGCTTATTCATCCTGAGTAAGCCATGATACTTCTTTGAAGTGTATCATTATGTGTACTCACTTTGTAATAGCAGTTATTAATGGTAAAATGGATTTAATTACAAAATATTTACACTGATAACTTGCATCAGGGATTTGCACAGCTGTGTTTCAAGTGCTTTCTGAAATCAGACTGTTGTTGTACATGGTAAACAAAGGATACTTTATACACAGTACATATATAGCATCACAACTCCATGTGAAATCTGTTGTCAAATATTAAAATGATGTAATTGAATTATGTTAGGTCTAGTACTATGAGGAATGGACATAATGTAACAGAGCAGAGCAAAGAAAGTTGGTACCATGTTGCTAAAAACTGCTTGTTGTTTTACTAATGTAAACATATCTTACCTATCAAAAATATGATTCATTATTAATTTCTTATTTCAATATGATCAGAGCAGATGTTTAACCTCTACATTTTGAGTATAATAATCAGGGCAGGCATTATTCTTAGCAATTAACTGACAAGCCTAGTTACCAATTATTCACATCTTGTATCATGAGACACCTTTGTCGAGAACACTGCAGGGTTACTTGATGAAATATAATCTATTTGGAAATTAAATATGAAAAAATATGGTCATAAAGTTTGATTTTCAATGCATTGTATTACATTTATTCTTTTTTATTCTTTTTTGTTTGAATTAGCTGATGGACAGCATTATGTCTCACATCCAGAAAGGCCAGCAAAGACTCTTAAATCCTGCCAAACCAACGTTAGAAGATGTATTCTGTAATAAGTTCATTGTAAGTTAACATTGAAGCTCAGAAAAGCTACCATATTACACTATTTATTCTGTAATAAGTTCATTGTAAGATACCCTTAAAGCTCAGAAAAGCTACCATATTACACTATGTATTCTGTAATAAGTTCATTGTAAGTAACCCTTGAATCTCAGAAAAGCTACCTTATAACACGATGCATTCAAAAATAAGTTTATCAGTAATATAATCTTGAAGCTCCAAAAGAATAGTACCTCTACAAGTTCTGTTTTGTAATATAAATTCATTGTTAGTTATTTTTGAACTTGAAAAAGACTATTACTATAGGATGTATTCTGGAGTGCATTTGAAATTCTTAGTCCCAAATCTGTGAATTTGCTGTGAACTTAGAATGGTGATCTCAAGTCAATGAGTCTGTGGTAACTTAGAATGGTGATCTCAAGTCAATGAGTCTGTGGTAACTTAGAATGGTGATCTCAAGTCAATGAATCTGTGGTAGCTTAGAATGGTGATCTCAAGTCAATGAGTCTGTGGTAACTTAGAATGGTGATCTCAAGTAAATGAGTCTGTGGTAGCTTAGAATGGTGATCTCAAGTCAATGAGTCTGTGGTCACTTAAAGCGATTATCTCAAGTCAATGAGTCTGATGATATCTGTCATATATTTTATGGTTGTGAAATTTCATATAAAACGCATTAATGGATTTTTACTAACTTCCAGAACCGTTACATAAAGGATGCATTCTTTTCTCTCCTGAGTATTAATCACTTTTTGGATTCCCTCCGATGTTATCTCAAAACCATGGTATTAACTTTTCTTCTCTTCTCCACTTTCCTCCAGAAAAGCCTTTATCCACCTCTACCCCAGGACATGCTCCTAGATTTTTACTTACAAGGAGCAAAATTGGTTCTTCAAGTTTATCATTTACACGCTTCTCCGGTGCCAAAGCTCCAAGTAAGTTCTTCTTATTCTGCTTCTTTCTTTCATTCAATGTGATCCAGACCGATTAAATGTACTTACCCATTACCAGTTCAAAATAAAAATAAAAATAAAAATAAAATAAAAATAACATAAAACTGTTAGCAAACTGCTTTTCCAGTAGAGAGCCTGTGTAGGAGATATGTGTAAAGTTGTGTAAAGTAATGTGTAAGTTGGCCTGACGTTTCGATCCTAGCAGGATCTTCTTCAAAGGCTAAATGACAAGTAACAGTAACAGACGGGACAAAAACACGCACAGAATACAGACAGGTTAATGAGCATGGTGAACACAAAGAGATAGATGTAAGGGGATTAGTAGACAAGGGATGGAGAGATGAAAGAAAGAAACCAACAGGGGAAGAGGAGAGGTAGGAGATAAACAGTGGAGGGACAAAGAGAGGATTAAGGGAAGGGGCTAGGGAATTACCAGTTCCTAAGAAAGGACTCCGTGAAAACTCAGGTGTCACATGATCATTCTTCTCTGGTTGATTTCTTGCTTGACAGTCGTATGGTAATGTCAACACACTGTACAGACAGGCTGGTTGGTTACTATAGCAACTGTATTATTGTACAAGTACTGCATTAACTCCATGAAATGAATTTTGCTCAATTCCAGCGCAAAATAGTTTTTAAGTTGTTAAGAACTTGTTTGCAATTTGCTAGGTAGATTCTCATGTTCTTTGTTTACATATATGTGCCGAAATATCGGCATTTACCTTCAGAGATCTGTTTTTCATGAACACCTCTCCAATACTTGCACAAAAGAAAAGTTACCAAGCAATAAATAACATTTCAGGGTTGGTATTGGTTTCTTGACTTGAAAATGTCCTCGCTACTTTGAAAAAAAAACTGGAGTTATGTAATATTTATTTCCATAATGTAACTATTTGATTTTGATGAGCATCAAGATAATGTTGTGTTAAGTTTGATATTGTGTTTTTTTCTCATGAAACAGAAACCTAGTATTATCACTGCAGGACCTCGAAATAGGAACATAATGTAAGTATATTTTAATAGAATCATTAACAGGAATTATATCTCCGTCTGTTAACTGAAATGACACCTTGGGCAAATCATTAAATATGCCAGATCAGTAACACTTTCATTTGCATTTCATTATCGGGTTTAAAATAGAAATGACCTTTGGACATCCAAGGTCAGGAACAAGGTCAGGAACAAAGATGATTGTGGAAGCTTCCAAGGAGCAATACACATAACAAGGGAAAAGTACTGCACTTTTGTGATCTCAGATTTAAAGTTCTTAGTATGGAACTAAATCTTACAGTTGATTTAGTCTTTTTTCATATTCCACCACCCCCCCCCCCCCACCTCCGGGGGATGGTGAAAATAAATCTGCTGATGTTGGAAACAGTGGCAATGTGAAGGAAATATTGAAATAACGTTCTTGTTAGTTTGACGAGAAAATCAATCGTTTTCCAGATACTGTGTGGCAAGGTGTAAGTCAGCTTGTTAGAGAGGATCTTATGTAGTTCAGATCTGTCAGTCAGGGTTGTAAATAATATAACCGACACGAGCTGTTGGATCTTTTTGTCCTCACAGAGAAATTGGATCTTCGAAATATGAAGTCGCAACAACAGCAACAGTTGAGTCTCACATTCCGTGGGTCAGAGAGGTCATCACTTGCTTGACCTTTGCCCTTCAGCTCTGCCAATCACTTAAAGACAAAGTAGGTGTAATAATGTATAAATAGAATTTAACATCGTCCTCAAGACCACTGCACTCTCATCTATTTTTGTAAGATGCTCTGTTTTGGTTTAAGTTTATCAACGACATTTGTCTTACTGCAGTGCTGCCCTCATCCTTCTATAACTCAAACCTTCCTGGCTTAAGATTTGACTTTTTAACTGCTACAGTGACTTGTTTAACCTTCTCATTACTATGGTTTAGGATTGTGACTCTTGTCATTCCTTCTTTGTGATGATGCTCCCCCAGCCCCCCTCCCCCATGTTGACATAACGTTTAGAGGGAGGGGTGGCATTTTGAGGATTGCCAAGTGTTTTGTTGGTTCTATGTTTCTAGGATACTCCCAAATTTGAAACACCTGATCCAGGTACAAGTGTTTTGTTTTGTTTGAGATAAAACTCCAATTCCAAAAGACATGAAGGTTACTGGAAGTCTCATTCTTCATCATTAGTGCTTTCCTTGTGAATTTTAGGCCATGAAATCTGAGTTGCTTAATTTGTGAGCCGTGAATGAACTTTAATTTAGTGGTATTAACCAATCACAGCTCTGTCTACAAACAAGAAACTAAAGAGATGAAAAATAGTCAGGGCTCTTTCAAATTGTGAAGAAATTCCCAGGGCAGTAGGACTATATAATATCCAGGGATATTTCCAGGACACTTTTAATCAGTAGACAGTCCCCGGATTTCATGTAACATCCCCAGGAGTCTCTCTTTCTCAAACACCAAGCTAGGCGAAGGCACCCCCTTCATCATTTCTGCAGCTCAGCTTTGGTGAACAGGGATGTTTCAGAATCATTTGAAAGAACAGGACCAAACCTTAGTTATCAATTTGCAAACCAGAAATACCAAATCCATGGAAGACCTGTGCCCTCAACAGCACCGCAACAGGTATGCAAATGTCAAGAGAAATTCTAGTTCCTGGTCAGGATTTGAAACATTCAATAAAATTATGCAAACAAAAGATAATAAAAGAGAGAAGAGAGTTGAAGGGCATTGACTTCTGTTAAACACATCTTTATTTTTATTTTTATTTCTATAGATTCAAGTATTTTCCACTTACTGGAAGAACAGGTTACCTCCAGCAAGATAACTACGAAGAAGAACAGAGCATTGCCAGATAGATAATTTTATCCATAAGAAAGCTAGCAGATATTCCTATTTATGTAAATTTTTATGGTTCCTTAGATTGCCAGATAGAACTACCCTGCCATTCAATCAGGTTATTTTGCCATTTATGTTTTTAAAATTAGTCATTTTCGTAATTTTCTTTAATGTTTTTCATTTTCTAACTGTACATGATTACCAAATTTTGTCTAAACCATGAGCGTTGCCATGGTGATGATTATAGGCTAAGCTATGATGAGATGTTTACTTTTGTCTTTCAAAGTTTAAGAGACAGCAAATTTAAAAGCAGTTGGTTGTGTTTCCATGGTAATATCTCGTGGCAAGCAGATAGACTGAAACACACACAGTTGTTCATTTGTTGCATAAAAATGGATGTTAAAAACTCTACGAATATCTGTTATTTTTCAGAACAGATGTCAAAATGTAATCCTAGGCTTGCAGCAGTGTCATTGTAGATGTTTCTAGCCTAGCCTTCATTGCATGAATGCAGAAGTTGTGATTGTCACTAACTGAAGGCTGTGAAGCAGATTGCCACCATTTTGGGATGAGAAGACATGGTTTTCAGCATTTGTATGAAAATAGGCACTACTTACTTGATTGAATTCAAAGTGGTGGCACTTTGAAATAAATTTCAAAATAAAAAAAAAACTTGCTGGTGTAGAAGTTAACACTAGTTGTTTGACATCTGCTAACCTTTCTAATCATCAAACAGCAGTATGAGGAGGTACTTAAAAACACAGAAACAGCAGCAGGAGATGTAAATGCCAAAAATGGAAATAAAACAGATTTATTGCCATTAATCTCTCATGGTACTCTTGGGAAAGCAGTTTGTTAAGGATGGTTTAACTTGATGGGAAAGATTCCAAGCTTGGTGAGACTGATATTAATAGAAAATCAACTTTGCTTTAACCAGGTCGGTGACATGCTGGTGACATTGCAAACATCGTCTTTCTGACAGAGATATGGAAACCATGCAATGAACAGTACCAAATTGACAAGGAAATGGATAAACTTGCTAACTGTTGAAATCGTGGTTGTTTTAGAAAGTCTAACAAATTTGGGTGTTTAATTAATTTACTGAGAGACTGACTAGATCAAACGCCAAGCCAAAGTTACTAACCTTGGGTGGTGTTTCCTGATTGTCTGATTGTCTGATTGTCATTTCAGTTTTTCTGGTAGATCAAGGTTTTCAAAATTCATAATAGATTATAAATATTTACAATTTATATCATTATGTTTAGCTAATGCTGCAGCAATTTGCCAAGCCTAATTTGCATACAAAATTCTGGGCTAAAGTTGTACTGTCATCAAATGATGATCATGCTGAAATTGCTCTATTATTTATTATATTCGGTTATGATTCCAGTGATGCTTTTCCCACCTTGTGCATTCCAACTTAAAATAATGTTTAATTTTAGTTTCTTTCTAGTATTTTGTAAGGAACAACCAGATTTAATTATGGTGGTGCACTGAGGCTCATCTATGGCACCTTGAAGCTACCATACCACCTCATTTTGTTGGAATGATAGAAAATGTACACTTTTTTGCAGGTTTTTGTTTTTTTTCTTTCATTTTTTGACAACATAGAAATAACCATGGTGACTAATTGATATTCTTTATATCAAACATTTAGTTAATAGTTTATTTCTTCTTATATTTGAATATGGACAAAAAGTGATAATACAGTAAAAGTAAACTTAACTTAGAGAATCAAGTCATAAGGGACCTTCAGAATCTTGTTTGATCTGTTTGTAAAAATTTAAGTTTGAAGGGAATATAAAATCACTTAATTAACCCTTTGAGGTTGACAGGGAAGAATCCAGGGAGGGGCCATATTCAGGGGAGGGGGATGGGGTTGGTTGGGCAACAGGCTTTCTTTTAATGTTTTGGTGCCAAATATTAGCTACACACTTTTGCAAACTACGTATACAATGAAAAAGTGGGGAAAATGTGAATAAGTTGAGCACCCTTTTATGGGCATGCTT